>JABAKD010000020.1:12019487-12068303 GCA_012845835.1 Undaria pinnatifida
TTGTTTCCGGAAGAGGTTTCAATAAATCAACCTACCCCGCGCGGAGGCCCTCTTTCCAAACCGCAAACTCCTCTTTCCAAACCGCAAACTCTCAAACCCAACCCCAGTAGACTCAAACAGGTAAGCTTCTCTCTTCCGTCTCAATTCGAGCCCACAACCAAGCAATAGAGCTTCTCTTCTCGTCTCAAAATCAAAAGCCCACAACGTAAAATGCACTGCACATCATTCGAGAGGACAGATAAGACAGACGCGATCAGGACTAAGGGTCTTTCTTTCTTCTCCCGCGGCACGCACTCAAAACGCGCAGAGCCAAAAAGCTTTAAAAAAAAAAAAAAAAAACGTAAACAAAAAATATATATACGAGTACCACAACGAGAGATAGAGGGGGTCGGTAGGCACTACGGGCAAACACACCACAAGGCGAAGAACATCGCGTCGGCGAGAGCATACCATAAACCACACACACGTCCGCAATTACACACACAAAAAAAGGGCCAACGAGGCAGTAAACACAGCGGCAGCAGTGTGCTTGCTGGCTGGCCACTATAGCCCTCTCGCTGTTCTTGCACAGCCCAACTCCCCATCTCCACCGCATGTCCAGCTTGAAATATAAAGTATGATAGCATGATAGCACAAGAAAATAAATAAAGAAAAAGGGCTCCAGAACTGCATCGGCAAATGCGCCCCCCCATGTAATCCTTTTCTCCCGGCGGTGGCTCACCCGCCGCCCCCGCCCCCCCCCCCCCCCCCCTCACCACGCCTCCATTTCTTTGGCCAACCATTGGGCCAAAACAAACACACAATCCCCCTTCCCCCACGTCGCGCCCCCTCCGCACATACTCTTCACACAAGAACAAACCGCTTCACGTTCGTTCCTGAGGCTAGCGCTCTCTCCTTGCGTTGTACTAACAACGAAGTACATCCGCGTCTCAAAACGCCTTTCGTCTCTTCGTGGGGGGGTGCATTCTCCCGACCCCCCCGCCCTCTCTCGTCCAACCCCCAAAGGGCCTTTCGTACGTTCGTGGGGCTACAATCTCCCCCCCTCCCCCCACCCCCGAAAGGCGCCTAAAAATGGGAATCACGAAAAAAAAAGAGGCTAATACTACTATACGCTACCCGACACACGAGAGCCCAAAATAAATAAAAAACGAACCGACCCGACCCGCGCAACCAACCTATCTACCGACGGTCGGAAACGCTATTCTCGCGTTCAAGGGTCCTCAAGGCGGGTACCGAGAAAACCAAATAGCGCAAGACGACTGACTATAAGTTTCATATACTATTATTGTTGGCAAGAGGCTATACTGTATACCGCCCGCTGCCCCCCCGAAATGCAAAGACTTTCAGAAATTGTTCACGAGCGCCGCATAGACCGCTCGCTGCCCGACCCAGCCCGGCCCGGTCTGGCCAGGCCAGACTCAGACCCGGCCCAACCGGATCCAGAACCGGTCCGCCCACGCGCTGCGTCTTAAATATTTCACCCTCCCGGGGGCTTAAAAAACGTAAAAAACAACAGGCAAGCAAAAAACAGACCGGGGGTCGGTATATCTCCGTGGTGCGGCACTTTTCCCCGTACCCCGTACACAGCCTATAACGCGATACATCCCGCCTTAACCGTAGAAAACTCGTGCGTGTGTGGTGTCCTTTCCCCTCCCCAAGCACCGACCGTCCGCCCGCCCATCCCCACACGAGAGCTGTTCACGCGCGCGCGTGCGCAGTGCGGTGCGACAAAGGTCGCCCGCCCGCCCACCCACGCAAAAAAGCTTTTTTTGCCGGTTTTCAGTTCCGGCATTCATCAAAACACTCCTTCTCCTCTTACACGTACCGCTCGGTTGCGACCCGTCCCCCGCATCATCTCCAAACCACGCGACTGCCCACCCATCCACCCACCCACCAAGTCATACGCGGGTACGTTTTTTCCCTTCCCTGCCCCCAGCCTCATTTTACGAACCTCGTCACTACACGTACCACGTAAGCAATAGGATCGTAAAAAAAAGACAACAAGAGAAACGAGCAAAAAGAGGCAAGGATACAATTTCCTTCCAGAGGAAGAACAACCACAACACCAACAACAATAACAGCATGAAGGTGAACAACCAAGAAAAGGGAGAAGAAATCAACAAAAAGGGATAAGACAGTAAAACTGACGAAAAAAGGTGAGAAAAAAAAAGAAGGCCAAAAGGTGAATTTCAACCTGTCCTTTCTCTCGACACAGCGTCGTCTTGATGGGGCGTGGAGAGGAAAGGAACGCCCACGCTCAACCAATCAACCCCCTCCCCCCCCCACCCCCGCCCTTCCCTCCTCCCCTCCCTTTCCCGGTCCACCCCTACTCGACATCAGTTCCAGGCGTGGAATCTTGTCTTGTGCGTGTTCCGGCCGAGCCGCGGGCAACATCCGGCGGCTTCGGGCCCCGTGGATTCCTCGGGCTTTTCGGGTTGCTCCTCGGGCTTTTCGGGCCCCTCGGGTGCGCTGGGCTTCTGGGGCGCCTGGGGCTCTTCTGCTGGTGCTGATGCAACGGCGGCGGGGGGGGCGACACGAGCTGTCCTCGGCTGTTATCCGGCTCCGTCACCGCGCTCGGCGTAGTCACCGTCCTACCGCTCCCACCCCCCCCCCCAGCTCCGCTAGCTTCGCCACCCCCGCCACTGGCGCACGCAAAGCCTTCTGCCGGAGGAGGGGGCGAGGAATCGGTATCTCCGCTTTCTGTCCTCGCGTATCCCGCATCCGACGCACCCCTTCCATTTCTTCCAACACCGCCACCGTGATCGGCGTTCTCAGGAACGCTCTCAGCGGCTGTGCTGCTGTCGGCGCCGGTGGAAGGTGCTACGGCGACGAAAATATCGCCTTGGATGGCCTTGATCGTGCGGCCGATAGCGATAGCGGAGGCGGAGGAAGCGGATCCGTCGACTGACGAGTCTACCGTGTTCACCGACGGAAAGGCGGTGTCGCCCACGCTGCCCCCCGTCATGGGCGTGCCGTCCGCTGCGATGGTGTACGCGCTGTCCGGACAGCATTCCTGGTATTGTATCGCGCGAGGGGAGGGAAAGGTAGGGACGGAATGCCACCGCGTCGCGAATAGGGATAGCTTGAGGGTGGTGCGCCATTATACATGCAGTTTCCGCCGTGTCTCCCGTACAAGGCCGCTATTGTACATGCTAATGTAAAGCCGTTGGGCTGCTGGCACGAAATCTAAAACGGTCCATACATTTACCTCCACGGCGGCACCTCGTACATATAATTTGTAGACCTGTACCCATTGCAAATATGTTCTTGACCATACCGCTCATACTTCGAAGTATATACTCTCCAGTACTTAGTTACTTCGATTGTTATTATTTTGTAATTTTTTATCCTCCGGCGGATGGGGCAAAATAAAGCTTAAGCTCACCACACTTCCACGTATTTTCACACGCGTCGTGTCGATTTAACTCAGTTGCTTTCGTAACCCAACGCTAGCTGGCGCACCCTTCAAATCCCACTTTAGCGATAGCGTGGGCTGTCCCAATCAGTGGTCCTCGTTACAACCACGGCAGCGCTAGCTGCCGTTGTATACGGATGCGTGGGTATGTCGACCCGGCCTGTCCCCTGAGGGTGAGGTTCGGTGGAGATAGCCACCCGGAATGTCATCTTTCCGGGTAGTAAACTTCGATTATGCTTTCGGAAACGTTTCATGTAACGTATAATTACTAATCTTGATGGCACCCGAAGCCAGTGACCCCTATCAAGCTGCCTGAAGCCGGTTCTACGTCGGTCGACCGAGACGCATCTCCAACACACAATTCTACAAACTCTCAACCAACGCATACAGCTCGACGACAGCTACAGAGATCAGTTGCGCGCGCGGTTTCCGCGCGACAGCTATGCTGTGCGCAGGCACTGCCGTACGACCGAAACAAACATACGATTCTCCAAATTCTCAACACCAACCGATATCATACCAAGTACAACTTGACAGATGTGGCACATCCTGCTTCATGAGTCCCCAGCGATAGCTATACAACGTACCAGCACTTGCCTCATTAAAAAAAAAGAAAAAAAGTCTAGGTTGATTCGCCTGGCGGGTATGCCGCGCTTCGGCAAGACGCCAACACCCTCCCGTTTTGCCTCAAATTTTTCTAATAATGATATGTACAGTGGGAGATCGAGGATGTCGTCGAAACTCATCTTTGCAAGCTGTGGAGGATAACCTTACCACCGAATCGAGCAAGTGCTTGACAATACACCGTGAGGTATGTAACTATATTATAACCGGTATCCCTAAAAACCTCAACTCCTAATCGCAACCCAAGCATGTCTCCCTTCGTCTCGTACCCACTTCGTGTTAATAGTGTCTAAACCATTTTATTGTTTTCACGTTGGTGAGCTCTACTTAAGCTGCGTGTGATGCTATACTATCGTATGCCTCACCTTAATGTGTCTTGTCCAAGATAAAAACTCTCGTTGCTCCTCCGGCACGATGACCATTTCCTTCAGTCCCTTCCCCATCCCCGTCTGCAAAGCAATCGCGCGCCCGCCCCCGCTCCCCTCCTCCTGTCTTAGCTGCACCCTTGTCACGTCGCACAAAGGTAGACAACCGTGCGACGTCCGCAACCTCTGGCCAATCATTTTGTCGCACATGGCGGCGTCTCCAAAAAATAAAATGACGTCCTCCAAGTCGGGCCCCACGGATCGGAAGAGGGCGATGTAGCGCCTTCCTCCAGTCTGCAACGTTTCGTAACGATGTTTAAACGCAAAATGTTGGTTGTGTTTCAGGTATGACATGATATAACAATAATATAACGCGATATCACAAGAGGATGAGATACGATATGATGCGATCCAATATGATATGATACAATAATGGTATGATACGATAATGGCATGATACGATATGGTATCATACTACATGGTATGATAGGATAATGATATCATACGATATGGTATGCTGACGTTGATGTTGCTGTTGTTGTCATTGTTGCAGTTGAAATTGAAGCCATGAATATTGCGTATGACGCGTATGGTTCATGCGCAACATGTAATGACCGCAAAACATACCATGGTAACGTCTATGTACCAGATACGTATATACGTAGGTATGCCATACATCGAAGCTTCGTCCAAGTTTCGTACCTGTTACACCTTTCAATACACTGCGGCAAAAATGAAGTGACACTAATTCCAAGTCATTCGACCTCAAAAACGGGGATGCAGGCTACCCTCGCTAAACCGGCGCTATAGATGAGTCGAATCACTACTAATACTACTGCTGTATCATGATATTAGTGTGGTGTGAGATAAGACCATCGAGGGGAGAGTGGGTAATGTTGACGAGTGGCGGAAGGGGGGGGGGGGGGAGGGGGTTGAGACAACATGGACATGTGGGAAAGCGCGGAACGGTACTGTAGGTATACCGGATATAAAGTATTGCTGAACGTACGTACTATACGTACCTCTATATTATTATAAAAATTAAAATATACTCCAGCTGTGAGATGGAAGATTTTGTCGAAACCCATCTTTGCAAGCTGTGTGTGATACTCCGATCGCGCGTACTACTGGGTGTGTGTCCTCATTAAGGATTAATTTTATTGTTATTTTTTCCCCACACATCTGCTTTCCAGCTTCTGGACAAGCCGTGGTCACAGGTTTCGTCCCTTCTCCCCCCCGGTTCTCGCCTTCAATTTTTATCGCTCATAGGGTTAAGCAATCCCACTGCTCGTCGATTTTTCGTGGATTTTTCATCGAGTGTTGCTAACTCACGCTCTCGCGCTTTCCGCAGGTCAATTTGTGCACAAGAAAAAATCCCCACGAATTTATACGAGCATGCACTCGGGGGTATAGGTCGGCGACTCCCCTTGGAACTACATATTATGTGCGAACAACAAGAACAAGAACAAGAACAAGAACAAGAACAAGAACAACAAGAACAACAAGAACAACAACGACAACACAGGAGATAGCGCCTAAGTACAGGAAGTATGGCAGCTACGGCACCTGTTGTGGACGACAAATTAGTCTACTTCCAACTATACATACATGATACAACAGCAATGCCATGCAGGAGACAGCGTCGAAGCACAACAAAATGACAACTAATGCACTCCTCGAGGACAGCAGTGTCATGGTATATACGATAGTACAATGCGCCCGCCTGATGCCGTCTCATGTGGTACGAGTACGTAGCTCAGCTTCGCGGAACAACACAGCACCTTCAATCACGCCACACCCACACCCGCCTACTTCAAGCATGGCGTACGCGGACGCGACAAGTCCGCGACACGCGCCCCGGTCTGCACGCACGCACGCACGCACGCACGCACGTTCGCAACTGCAACCAGCAGAGACCGGCGCCTGCTTGGGACGACAAAAAATAACAGAATCACAACAGCAAGTAAGACACCCTATGCTCACGTCCACACCAAACTCAAACCCATAAAACTGACAGAACAAAAAAATAACGCCTTTACAATTGGCAACTGCAACCCACGTTTTCTACGCAGAAAAAATGACTTCAACTTCACCTTGCAGTGGCAAAAGGGTAAGGTCTATAGTCTAATAGCTCTACAAACCAAGCAACCCCACACCATCGCCAGCGCCAACCGCACAAAAAAATATGTATATACATAATAGCCTCCAGCCACCGCCACCACCATACCCCCCCGATCAAGCCCTACAATACCACCACTACCAACCGCACAAACAGAACAGCCCTACACCGCCACCAACCAAATCGCACAAAAAAAACTCGCGCCCTGCCTCCTCCCCCAACACCCATCCACCACCACCGCCTTAACAAAAAAACAGCCTCATCTTCCCCCCGCGAGCCCCCCCCCCCCCCTCCCGCCCGGCCTCCACCCCCCCCCCAAAAAACCCACCTGGTGCTGATCGCTCTGCGTCCGCGCCCAGCCCCGGATAACGGGCGGCGGCATCGTGCTTCTCGTGTCAGGGGACGATCGACGCTTTCGGTCCGCCCGAACAACACCTACAAACTTGTTCGACCTTCTCCCAGACTCAGAAGGAGTTCCAATTGGCGTAGGCGCCGAAGAGGTAGCGGGGGTCGCCGAGAGGGATCGGCTCGATGTGAGCTCCATCTGGAAGGCGGGTACTTCTGCGCGAAGGCAGTCCACCCAGCCGTCTCGCTCGGACTGCGACTCGGCGCGGAGCACAAAAGAGCGGTGGTGCCCCTGCTCCATGCTGCCATTGTCCATCATCTTGACGCTCTTCACGTAGCCTTGGTTCGCCTGGTTGCGTTTTTAGAAAAGTTTGTGGGGAGCGTGTGAGATAAAAAAAATAGGGAATGGGGAAGGGGTACGGAGAACGGGGGGTCGGGGGGCGGGGGCGGGGGGGGGTCATCATATTGCTGAATTTTCTCGCTGGTATTGGCCTTGGCAGTTGTGGTGTGGTGTGGTAAACGAGCACAACGCGACGGCCGGTACGATAGTTGCTTGGATACAACAACACCTATAGGATGCCTATTATTACAAAAACGAAAAAATAAAAGAAAGCGGTGAGATCGTTTTCTATCGTCGAAACTCATATTCGGAAGCTTCAGGTGATGCTCCGATCGCGCGTGTTACGGGGTGTGTAAACCCTCGTGAAGGGTCCAGATCGGTCACTTCTCTGCTGATACCAGGGTCAACAGGACTAACACGTACAGCCTATAGTACAGTCCAAGCGTCCTGTGCACGGGAAATTATACAAATTCGCATTGAGGAAAACATCATGTGTCATGCGTCCATTTTTTCGGGTTGCCTTCACGACGGTGCTGCCGTGGCAAGGACACAGGTGAGAACCCAATGCCCACCCTCAATCACCTCTTACTCCCTACGACTGCTGCTGCGAAAACCACCAGCCCCTGGGATCCTAGCACCCACCGCCTGTAAGCGCACGGGCTAATGCACGCACATGCTCTCAAACATCCGATCCGTGTTCTACGTTTAAACAAAAAACGGAGAAAAAAAAACACCAAGGCGGCGGAGCAACACAACGCACCTCACCAAAACAGAACCCGAAATGGTCTGGACTCAAAACGAAACAAAACTCCTCCCTTCTTACCTCTCTGCCCTCTCCAGGGGGGGGCAGGTTTACCACAAGGAGACACCAACCAGCCGACGTAACGGTGGCATCTATTAATATTTAATAGCAACATTGATTGAATCCGGTCGCGACGCGCTCAACTAAACCCATGACAGCAATCTATACAGCACATCATAAATAACAAAAAGCAAAACGGCATACTATTAATATTACTAGTATGCCTTTTTCCTACCAACAAATGCGAGGTGTATCTATCTTGAGCCGTTTTCGCTCTAAATGCTCCAATTTTGCGACAATTTACCCGGAAGCAGTGAAGGATCAAGTTTTGCAGCGGTAAAACGTTTAACGTGCGCCCCAAGTCATTCTTTACGTCATCAAGAGGAACAGCACAGAAAAAAAAATGACGCTGGCGAAAAGAGAGAGCAACTCACCTGAAGAGCCATAAAATAGCTTTAATTTCCCTCGCAATTTCCACGGGGGTTAATAAAAACAAACACAAACCGTAATATAAGCTAGGTGCGCCACATTGGAGAGCGGAAGCACGTTGATCTGGCCATTCTGGGTGAGAATACAAGGACCATTTAGGTATGCAAGGACTGTTTACGTGTCCACAATAGTAACCCCAACTGTCCTTATATTTCGTCCAGAGTGGTGTGTGTAACGTCGGCGCTTTTTGCATGGCCAAATCACCGTGTTGCGTTTGCAATGTGTTCTCTCTCGTAGTTTGTGACCACAGCATGACAGAGCTAGTCTCTATGAGGCATCAGCACGGACACTGCTTGTGCTGGATGTAGACGGGTGCAAAAAATATCAGTTCAAGGTGAAGAACACACACTGTTGCGGTTTTCATCCTTAGGCTGATTAACGCACCTTATTGCTGTTGCTACAATCACCCTTACGCTGATGAAGACGTCACACTGGTGTTGCTATTGTCATCCTTACGCTGACGAGCACCTCTTATCATACTTTTGCTATTCTCAGCCGGAGGCTGACGAATACATGTTACTCTTGCTCTCACCCTTAGGCTGATGGATACATCCGTGGTCCCGATGGGATCTACGTTGATTCCCTCGAGGGGGATGATACAGCGAGGGGCCTCGTCCTGGTACTGAGGCGCGCGGAAGTAGTACAACACCGCGTCGTTCAGCACGAACCAATGCTTCTTCCACTTCCCCACGTAACCTGAAAAACAATAAACAAAAAAAAAAAAAGCGTAGAAGCAGTGGCGAACGAGACGGGGCGAGTAAGGCGTTGCGCGGCACACACTTGCAGCACCTACCGCGATATTAGTGCTGCTGGACGCTTACAGTATAAGCTTGAAAATATTATTATAAATAGATAGCAATCGTCGTATTTGAAGGCCGCTATAGACGGGTCGAAAGCAAAAAACATTCAAACTAGGGATGTGACTCCTACTTGTACTCAACACATGTCGCCGCCTAGTTACTGGTAGGCTACGTTATCAAACGTTCAGCCATGCGAAGACAGAGGTAGAGAGAGCACTCCGGAGCTAAAACGTTTTTTCTGAACGACGGGGCTTCTAGAACGTTTTAGCGTGTTTAGCACCGCAGTCCCGACACGGAGAAAAATCACTTGGATTTAGTATACCAGCAAAACATTTTCGGAGGTGGAAATGGATTTTTAACCCAAAATCGTCGGACGTTAAAAAACCCTCTTACAACTGGAAAACCGTTTTTGGGAACAAAATTACTTAGATTTGGTGTAGGGAGGGGTGTGGGGGCTCTAAAGGGGTTAAATTTTGCACTTGTTTTGGTCATTTTTCTCGGTGTAAATATCGTACAGCAGTACGAGGTTCTATATCTATTAATGTATGTGCCATGGGATTGCCCATCGCATTGCACTTTCATTTTTGTCCGAAGTAAGTTCGAGTGGGGAATAGAGTTCCTCAAGCCAAGAACCTTGCAGGGGAAAAAACAATGGTTGCTGCACCGATACCACCACCGTTGCATGGGTCAGCTACTATTAATATTACATTGAAAACAATACTGTAAATAATACTATTACCCTACTATTAAATATTAACCATACAATCGAAACAATAGTGGTGTGTATCACTGCTACATTGTCGCCCAAAATTGAAGACTAGACAAGCCGCCAAATCCAGCCAACTACAGCCGCATCACAGCAAAAAACAAAGTAAAAATCAAGGGTGTGTTCGGTACGGCACGTACCGAGGCGTACCGCCGGTATTACCGGTGCCGGCAACTTCGTAAGTTCGGTACATCAATGCCGGTACCGGAAACTTCGGTAAGTTCGGTACGACATCAATACCGGTACCGGCGGTGCCGGTACAGACTTTCGTGCCGGTACCGGAAACTTAAGCAGGTTCGGTACGACATCAATACCGGTACCGGAAACTTCTGTAAGTCGGTACGACATCAATACCGGTACCGGACACTTCGGTAACTTCCGTACGTTATCAATACCGGTACCGGAAACTTCGGTAAGTTCGGTACGACATCAATACCGGTACCGGACATTTCGGTAGGTTCGGTACGACATCAATACCGGTACCGGACACTTCGGTAACTTCGGTACGACATCAATACCGGTACCGGCGGTACCGGTATGCAAGTATGTACCGGAGCCGGTGTCGGTATCGGTACAACATCGATACCGGTACCGGACACTTTGGTAAGATCGGCACATCAACCCTGTACCGGACATTCGGTAAGATTGACACGATATCACCCGATTCCACCGCATTGCGACGTGATCCCTTGGAGCTTTGGCTCCAGGCAGCACTCCAAGCCACACACACCCCGGTCCCCAACAATCTTCCAATACGCTCGGTATACCGAGACTCTAAGCACGCATGAGCAACGGCGCAAATTCCCAGAAAGAGGTGGCCTCCAACAGTGATGCCACCGCTTCTGGTGGCGGGTCATCTTCGCCAGCTCCCACACACACCAGCGCCGGCGACACAAGTTATCGACGTGGACGCGGAAAAGAAAGCCGCGCCGGTGATTTTGCCTGCTCCAGTGTACAACTCGCTCACAGGGGACGTGTACGAGTTGCCGTCGGAGACGGCCAGACCGGTTGATAGTTTCCCGGTGCGGCCGGTTTTCGGAGGGAAGGGACGCGCGAAGCCTTGTTTATGTACTCGATTGGCGTGGACGTCGAAACGACCGACGAGAAGACGGCGCCCTGCTGAAAACCTTCAGGGTGTACCTTACCTTTTGAACAGCATGTATCTAGATATATCAAGACAAACATCACATGAGAGAAAAATATTGAAAAGAAAAGAACCAATTCAAGTTCACTTCAATTTTCCTCAGCGAGTACCCCCGGCCAATACCGGATTTGCTTTGTACACCAGTTCATGTCCAGTTTATGTACCTAAGCGCAAGTGTGCGCCGGTACCTTGCTGGCGGAATATACCGCCGGTACTGCCGGTATATGGTATTAAAGTGTGCCGGTACCGGTACCGGTACAGATCTTCGTACCGGTACCGGACGCTTGGGTAAGTTCGGTACGGCATCAATACCGGCACCGGAAACTTCGGTAAGTTCGGTACGATGTCAATACCGGTACCGGAAACTTCCGTAAGTTCGGTACGACATCAATACCGGTACCGGAAAGTTCGGTAAGTTCGGTACGGCATCAATATCGGTACCGGAAACTTCGGTGAGTTCGGTACGACATCAATACCGGTACCGGCGGTACCGGTACATACTTTCGTACCGATGCCGGACACTTCAGTAAGATCGGTACACCTCCAATACCGGTACCGGACACTTCGGTAAGTTCGGTACGACGTCAATACCGGTACCGGACACGTCGGTAAGTTCGGTACGACATCCATACAAGTACCGGTACCGAGAATACCGGTACCGTACCGACACACCCTTGGTACAAATAGTGAAACAAACACTTGAAAAAAAACAGCTTCGGAATATCAGGTAGTAAATAATGCGTCACCTTTGCCCTTCTTCTTGAGCCAGCCGCTCTTCTTTGGTGCCACGAAAGTTATAACCTCCGATTCGTACATATCTCCCTCGTCCATGCGGATTTCCGATTCCTGAAAAAGACAGAAAACGTCATCAACACCAAAACGTCAACAAAACACGTCAAAAACGAAGAAACAACACAAAACACGCCACAAAAAAACAAAAACTGTCACCAAAAAACTAACGTCAAAGAGCAAAGACGCCAACAAAAAAAAGACACGTAATCCGTCAAACGTCGACCAGAGCGGTGCGTGCAAGCGCAAAGACAAGCGAGAAGCGTGGGGCGGGGCTGGGCGGAGCTGGGACGTGGATGAGAACAAAGAAACGCTCATACATAGTGGCTCATATGTTTGATAGAGTCTGAAGGCGTGATCGGAAAATGAGAGCAAGCAAGCAAAAAGCGTATGTTGTCCCCTTCCACACAATTTCAAAATCTCCAAAGCCCGCACAGCAGCCCTACCACCTGACCTGGCCAAGCAAAAGTCGGTCACTACTCCGATGTACACCAAGATCTGGTACTGTTGTTATTGCGTTCCATCCTGGAATAACGCCTCAGCTATGCGAATTTACGTCGAAGGCTCTAACCATGCTGCTTTCTTAGAAAAACGATTCAAGAGGCCCTCTAGAGTGTGGAACTGAAACAACACAGCTGCAACACCACGGCAACACCAAGGTGGACGAGCAGGTTGGTGGGAGCGAGAGCACATCGGGGGCAAAGCGCAGAACGCATAAAACAACAACAAAACACTGTTTAACATACCAAGAAAAGAGAATAAACAACACGAAAAAGAGCCACAACAAAAATCGCGTCGGGCGGACTCACCTTTACCCGTCTGTACATCCCTTCCAACAGAGCTTTGGGTGGGTCCATCCCCTGGTCGACGCCGCGGTGGTTTTTTACGAACTGGGCCTCCGTCATCTTCGCGCTCTCCTGTTGCCAACAAAGAAAATGTTGGAAATTGTTGTAAATTTCGGACGGACAAAACAAGAAAACAAGATCAAACGAGGCAACGAAGTGGGGAGGGGGGCGGCACGAGTATTCGCGTAAGTAGCCTTAGCGTTAATCTTAGGTTGGTGTTCGTGAGTCTTCAAGTTAGCCTCGGCGTTACATTTAGCATTCGAGTACCGGTACTATACCTCATAAAGAACACCAACACGCCCAAATCTGCCGTAGGTGACAGCACAGCAACCGCACCTCCAGCTTCGTGCGTCGACGCACCAGCCTCGAGCGTCGACGCCGCACAGCGTTAAGCCAACACAGCAGGGGACAAGTTATCAACAGGCACTACAATACTCCCACTACCGTTAGTACCACCCATCGCCACCACAAAGTACCACCACCACCACCACCACCACCACTCGCCTTGATATTTCGGTTGTACATATCCGTATTCAGGATCATCAGACCGAACGCCAGAACCCACGCCGTGCCAGCGCTCGAAAACACACCCGGGTTCTCCTCGTGATACCTCTCGGAAAACCTCTCAATAATCCTGACAACACGAGCGAGACGAAGTAGTAGTGGGCAGGCGTAGGGATGGGGGAGGGGAGTGAAGGGTAGGGGAAGAGGTGGAGTCGGGGGGGGGGGGGGGGGGGGGGGGGGGGGACCCGTCGACTGGACATGGGGGCGGGGGTGAGCCGTCGACTGGACAGCCCTTAGCATTCAAATAACAAACAAGACGTGAACAAACAGATAGTACGTACATGCTGTTTTTTTTCCACTGGGGATCACTCGCCCTACCTCGAGTTTGACTTTGTCTCGCCATTGTCGCGTGCTTTTGGTGTTTAACGCCCCTTATCGCGCGTACGGGGGCGTAAAAAAAGTTGTTCACTTTTTTCCACCTCAACGTCTTGAAGCAGCGACTCAGCCGGACAACGTAGAACGCATGGCTTATATATATAAATATGGACATCACTATCGTAACCGCCTGAAACGTCCAACTATAAAGAAGACATCCCCCCCCCCCCGCGCGCGCAAAACCATAAGATCGATGCGGACACGAACTAATTAATGTATGTACCACGTTCCACAATCCCCAACACCTCGGGATAAAAGCCGGAGTATTCACTGCATCCTCTCAAGTCTGGTCTATGTTCGGAGTATCAGTACAGCCGTATGTGAACCCGCCATGACGTGCGGCTCCCGAAGGGTCAGCACGAAAAGATTGCTAGCTTACGGGAAGGTGGCGGCGTCCTACGATACAAGCTAAGATACCAGGTAGAAAATTAAGCTCATAAGCGCTACCAGGTATTGTGCAGGATACACGACACGACGAAAGCGCCGAAATATGCTAACGTGTACAACACGATGGACTTAGGGAAAAGCAACGGGGCCGTCCTGGCCAACATCATTGCTTGAGCCCCGGCGAACACAACAGCGTAAATTTGAGATTGGTGCTACTATGGAATTTGATTTTGGTGTTACTATGGGTGCTAAGTCACTCGGAAAACTTATCCCGTGTTATAGCATAGATACTCCAAAAACGTGGGTACAGCAGTTGTACTGGGGAAAAAAAAGTAAAGGCGTCATCTGAAACCATAAAAGTTCCTGTAAGGGAAAAACGGAAATTCCATCGGATGCTGGCCCAGTTATTTTGATGTTAATGGCTAAATTTCTACGGCAACCGCCAAGAGTTTCGCACTTTCTGCAGGAGCGTTTCGGCAGGGGTGTGCTGCTTCGGGCATCAAGAAGCATGGAGAACGCGTCAGTGCCGCATATTACGCACATACCATACCTTGCGTTAGGAGCTCCGCTCGCCTTTACGGGGCTGCGCTGCACAACACTGCGCTCTAGCAGAAGAAAGGCATAGGCTTCGCACATCCCAGAGTGTTTCAGGACAGCCGTTACCAACTTCCTGCTATATAATTCTTGCACCGCGGGCCGCTTGTGAACCTGGCGGAAATACATCTGCATCCACGCTAGCTACCTTAACTACGAGTAGCACTAGTCGCTGAATTGGGAGAAAAAAGGCTGGTAACGTCATGTCTCCTTCAGCACTGCACACACGGTTTTGGTGACGACGACCTCTTGGTGCTACCCTGGGAGGTATGAAAAATTCTAATGTTGTACACTTCTTATTGCGGCCGTCAAAAAAAGGGTTACAACAACAACAACAACAACAACAACAACAACAACAACGAACAAGTCCCAACGCTGAAGCGTCTCCCCACACCCGTCCATCTAGACTAACGTTTAGAACCGCACACGCGAATCTCCTTGCAAAATAACAAAATACCAGGCATTTTTGCTATTAATAGTGTACAACAGATATAGTCTTTGCAGTCATGAGTCGGAAAAAAAGAAAAGAGGGTAATTATAGGTGTGCATAACCAAAAAAAGAAAAAGAAAAAGAAAAAGAAACAGAAAAATGGAAAAATGGAAAAAGCGAAGCTCTCTGCACCTGTCCATTTGCTGCGCCTCCCCTGGCAGCCGGAACTTGAGCACCATTGACCTAAGGGCCTCGTCTAGACTCTTGTCCTTGAACTTCAGATTCTTCAAGAAAAGACCCAACACATCCTGTGCCTTGGTGTTATCCTGCAAAGCCGCCCGTCGTGTATACAACCCCGCGCGAAAAGAAAACAAATAAAGAAGTGAAACCACAGGAGCGGATGGTTGTTGGTTGTACACAAAAACACGACGGAGGTGATCCATCGCAGATTGAGGAGTTCCATGCTGAACAGGGATTTTGGTGGTGAAATATAGGGATTTCGGAGTATTACGCGATGTTATCTGCGCATCTCGATGTCACTCGTTGTTTAGCTCCTTATCAGATCGATTCGACGTTCCGTGTCACCGTCGTGCGGTACTGATGTAAATTACCAGGTACTTGGTGTACTAGTAGCACTGCTGTACTATACTGCTGTACTTCTCTTTACCGATCGACGGTTGAAGCGGAGCTGTACAAAACTGTACTGAAATGTTGGGCTATAAAAAGTTGGGCTGTGCGCACTACCATTGTTGTACGACTGCTTGTTTTACCAAAAATACTGCTGTAGACCTTGAGCGCCCGCACAGGTGACCCTCAATTCGATCACGTACCCCCTTCTCCATGCTAAACCATTCGACCCGCGCCTGTAACGGGGGGACTCCTCCTCCTCCTCCTCCTCCTCCGGATTAAACCATCCAACATTCATTCCCCACGACATCGGAGCTCCGTCTCCTCCTCTTATTAAACTATCCGCCCTTACAAAGTCCCCCCCCCTCCTCTCTCTTATCCAACTGTCCGCCATTCTCGTACAACAGGAAGGTCTCCCGTCCGTTCTGTCCATACATCACCCGTCATTTTGAAACAACATGGGGGGCTCCTTCTCCTCGCCCTCCTCTCTCATTAAATCATCCCCAATATCCCTAGCAACAGGGGGTATCCCCAATATCCCCAACAACAGGGGAGTATCTCCTCCTCCTGCCTCCCGTATTAAACTATCCGCCATCGCCCCCCTTCTCCTCCTTTGTTGTTAAGCTATCCGCCATCCCCTAACAGCAGGGGGCGCCCTCCTTCTCCTCCTCCTCCTTCTCCTCCTCCTCCTCCGCCTCCTCCTCCTCCTCCTCCTCCGCCTCCTCTTCCTCCTCCGCCTCCTCCTCCTCCCCCTCCTGCTAAAAACTATCCGACATTTCCCCTACAACAAGGGGGGGGGGGCTCCTCCATCTCCTCGTCCTCCCCTCTCTTACTCAACTATCCGACATTCCCCTACGAGGGGGTTTCTCCTTCTCCTTCTCCTCCTTCATTCTTGTTTTTAGTATCCTCGACCGCACGGACAGGTAAAAATAAAGCTTCAGCTCCTCCTCCTCCTCCTTCTCTCGAATTAAACCTTCCGCCTCTCCCCTACACCAAGGGGGGGGCGAGGGGACTCGACCGTCCACCCGCCCGCCAAACCAACGCACACCCCACCGTGAGCAGAGAGACAGATGAAAAAAGTGCAGGAAATACTTCCCAATTCATTAGAATCAACCCCCCGCCCCGTCAGAAATGTCCGCCTGGTCAGTGCATGGTGAAACCTAGACGCGCTCCATCCAGGCATTGTCGGGATGCGAGGGTCAATGATCTTACCCAAGGACGCACCGCCACGTCTTTGGGAACAAAACATATAGGAAAAGAGTGCCGAGCGCATTTTGATCTGCTGAAAGGGGCAACATTACGTACGATTGCTTTGGGCAAGCACGATATGAGTAGACCCCCATCCCCCCCCCACACCCTTCCCTGTCCGTCCGTTTCTAGTGCTGCTGTTCTTACCCTTCCAAAGTATTCCCCAACTCGGCGCTTGCTCAGGCCCTCCGCCGAACACAAGAAGCCGCAGATACCTTCCGCGCTGTCGTCCAGCAGCCCCTCCTCGACCAAAAATGCGATGCCTTCCTTCGGGCTAACATTAAACTTGTTGATTCCTTTCCGCATTGTTTTCTGCGAGAGGTTCGAAGTTCGAATTAAAATTCGAACGAAAAATAAAAAAAGAACAAAGGGCGACAAGAAGCAAAAGAGGACAACAAACGAAACAAAAGAGCACGAAAAACAAACGACAGAGGACAACACAGAGGGCGAGAAGAAAAAGAACGACCGAAAAGATAACACAAGAAACAGGTTGGCATGGGTGGGGTTAATATCGTCAACAGTCAACACCGCAAAAGGTGGTTGAAGGTTACGGCGGCAGTCGAGTACAAGCGCTGTATCCCACGAAACAAACCGCCTCCAAAGGCAGAACACAAAACGTTTCGGTAAAATTCCCGTGGGGGGGGATGCCACACCCCGCACGGTCACGCGCTGGGGCTTGAGTTGACTACCTCCCCCGTACATGCCGCCGCCGCCCCCAAACCCACGACGACAACAATTATCACCTTTTATGCCGTCATCTCTTTTAGCATCGAAAAGCATTCCAGTAGAACACACACGCCGTATATATACATACACACAGGCACTGCCAAAAGTAAGGTAAATGGACACACAAACACACAAAAGCATGCACATCACTTTTCGTGAACATGACCACATGTCCACCCATGGGTTCACCTATCACGTCCACACGGAAATAAAGTACACATGACATGTCCACACGGGAGGAGCGCGTTTAAGCTAAGCATCTTTGGGTGCTATTGTCGCGGGTGCTGACCGTTCCCACCTCAACAAATCCTCAGGCAGGTCCTCAAATAACATATACCGGTACCTCGTACCCTTTCTCCTGGCCGGTATCATCGTCCTTGATACCGTAGCGCATACGCTACCGGTAAATACAGCATGTGTGACGGGAAACACCGAACCTAGGGGTTGACAGAAAAATAACAAGTCCCCAATCACACCCAAGGAGACGAGGCCGATAGGCAAGGACACAAACACACAAAGCCAAAACAAAGCCAAAACCATTAGCTGGTATGATATGATCCAAGTCTCCCGCGGAAAAAGCGCCGATCGATCTCCGATCAACCAAATAGACAGCGGCAACAGCCGGGCGACAACGGCCAGCGAGCCAGCAGGAAGGCAGCACGTCCCTCAGGCACCCCGGCAACACCGGTAGCAGGCAGCGCACCATACCTGCAAGCGCATGGCTCCCAGGAACACTTGCATCTCGCCCTCTATTTTCGCGTTCACAACGCTTCGCATTATCCTGTGCGGGGAGCTCAAGCAGGCGCACCCTTCCGCCATAATCATCCCGTGCTGGAGCAGGGTGCTCAGACTCAGGGCGACACCATTAGGGCTGATCTGATTCCAGGAACGTTGTCGTTCGCCGCGGCGTCGACCGTTTCGAACACCGCGGTGATCGAGCGCGTCGTGTCGTCTATACAGCTGTGTGAGAGCGCGTTGTCTGGTTTGAGGAATCTTTTAGCGTACCGGCATAACGGTGTAACTTGCAATAACTGAATCGGTTGGGTGTTGCTGGGTGTAGTTAGATGTTGCTGTTTGTTGCTGTGTGGTCAGACGAGAAACGCCTCTTTGTTGATTGCGGAGGCCAAACAAAAACGGTTCCCGCGGTATAATACTTGTACGCGTATGAACTATTTTTTAGTTTTCAAGTTCGTAACAAGAGCACAAACAAAAACCAGACAACAAAACGGTTTACAATAAAAGTATGCTTCGAAGTATGCCTTTTGGCTACTGGGCCAGGTACCAGGTATGCTATTAATTGAATACCAGGTATGTAGTCTAATTAATAGTGGTACGGCAGTATTGGACTACAGCAGGAACGGTAACGTCAAGCACACTTGTACATACCGGCATCATTTTTCAATTCATGTGAACAATTAATAGGTAAGATCGTATCTGTGTGTTCTTCACATTACACTGATATTCCCATCCATCTACAATGTCCGTGCTGATGCCTCCTAGAGAGACGAGCTCTGTGGTCACGAACTACAAACTACAAGACAAAGATACACTATACACAGCAAGGTGATTTGGCCATGCAATGCCGAGCACGCGGGCAAAAAACAAAAAAACAAGCCACCACACCAGACTACTTGCAGGAAAAAAGAAGGAGAAAAGAGAAAGACGAACACGAAAGAAGAAAAAACAAAAAGGAAATAACTAAATGTATGAAATAATATACCAGGTATATGTACTAGTAATAAGCATACGTATGACATCGTTTACGCAGCTGCTTCATTTGTTCGTTTTGGGCCAAGCACTCAAGGAACAATTTTCATGGCTTACCTTTTTCTCGCGTCCACCGTCCACCGTCCACCCCTTCCCCCCTTACTTTCGCTATCGATTCAAGGCCTGGCACGCGACACGCTTGCCGCTACCACCGTCAAACTCTCAACATAAAAAGCAACATATAAAGCAGCCACCTTATATGCTAGGAATAAGACGACAAAAAGGCTCAAGATTTCCAAGATCAACAAAGTTGGGAGTCATTCCTACTTACACATCGTGTGGGAAACACCTCCTATTCCCAAATACCAGGTATTAATAGGTGCGTCATCATGGAAGAAAACCAGCCCGCGGGTAGATACTCTATGAAATATTTTCATGTTTCTTTATTAACAATGTAGAGCAGCTATTGATGTAGTACATAAGTACCGTCACGACGGGGGGGACGTGGTATTGATAATCAGATAATCAAAACCAAATACGGGGTGAGGCAATATGGGGATACATGTTTTTTGAGTCAATCGCGGGTTCAGCTGTTCCTGAGGTTCCCCCGTAACATGCGTATTAACACCAACAGTGCGCTCGTGACGCATCCATGATGCCCTTCCAAATGCACCAATAGCGAGTCCATGCGGTAAGGAACCGCAACGACAATATCTCAAGTTCAGGCCCATCCCACGACAAGACGATGGTATGTTTCTGGAATTAGATCAAAGCTCCCGCCGACTCAGGGAATTCTACCTTCTTTATTTTTATTTTTATTTTCATCCTCCGGCGGATGGGGAAAAATAAAGCTCAAGCTCACCACACTTCCACGTATTTTCATACACGTCGCGTGTGTTTCTACCACTTTTCTACCTGGTACAATAACCAGCTGGTGCTGCTTTTGCTCGTAGTACATACTCCGTATATCATACTGCTGTTACAGAACATGCTGGAAATGTCAAAATATTACTATTTTACGATGAGAATGTACTGTACGAGGTATTAATAGTAGTATAATGAATGGACCAACGGCATGCTCTCACCTCCGATGTCACCGCCACCCAACACACCACTACAACACGCTACACCACCACCACTACAACACGCTACACCACCACCACTACAACGGCACACACTCGTAAAAGCCATCTGACTCACGTTTAAAACCGAAAATCCGCGCGCGGCTTGCAAGGTGCGAAGTAGGTCTGAGGAGGCCGGGGGAGCACTGGTGGAATCGTCGATGGTCACCAAGCAAGTGCTTGTCTTTCCAAACACAGCATACCCGTTAGAAAGCGACCAAAGTACTGGGATCTATATAAGGTGGTACATAAGGTGGTACATACTGGTAGTGCGAAGGAATTTTGGCCGCCCTGTGACGAAAGGCCGCCGTATTCGTACATTAGGTATAAGGCAATTGTATTCAGGTAGCCCTGCCAACCGATTTACCGCTCTACATCGAGTGGCCGCCTTTTTCTAACCGCCCCAGACTACTGTATTACTACTACTCCGCGTCGGCCAAAAACATGAACCCAAGAAATCTCTTGGTGCTTTTAGGTGTTGCGAGTTAAAATGTGCCTGAAATAGTTACGATTCAATACAAAATCGGCCACAAGAAAGTAGCCCGGTGTGCTGGCTGCGGGCTGCTGGTATATGTGTTGTGGTGTAGGGAGTAGGGGGTGTACATACATCAGAAACTGCAAAGGAAGTATATTGCTGTATATACGACACGCGCGCAGCATTTTGTATTAACTCTTCTTGTGCTGATGCACGCCCTTCCCTAGGCGGCTGCTACGACCACAACCACCTCTCCGTTTTCAGGGATCTCAGGTCCTGTCCCCTAGATCGTACCGCTTCATTGTCGCGATGACCCTTCAAAGCCATCCTGGCTCCTCGGGGGCATTCTGAGGTAATATCCTCGTTGCTGACCCCCGAGCGTGCGGTTACGCGTACAACCCCTCGGTGTCTGCACACCTCCCTTCTGACAAGGAGATTTACCTGCTGCGGAACTACCGTCCCACTTATGCCTGTTTCTCTCGAGCGGGTTTGTACATATTATAGATGCCTGGCCTCTTCGACTTTTAGGGGAGGGGAATGTGGAAAAAAATGACGGACTGCTGTAACACGAAAGCAGCCCGGGATATATAGTGCTTGTGGCAGGCGATACGTCCACACTGCAAGCGAAGGAGAGCCACATACGACCCGCGCACAGCGTATGGTACCACTTGTATTCTGTTGCACGCTTCTTCTCCTGGTCACCGGCCATCTGGACTACAATAACTGGAAGGTTGAAGAATGCGCTTGTCGCGTTTTAGGCCTCGATACCTGGCTGGGTCTCAACAGGGTTATATTTTACCACTTTTGGTCTGTTTTCAATTGTTTTTTTGGGGAATTATTCCACTTCACAGTAGTGACTGAAGCCTGTCCTGTGACCACGGACGAGTTGTAATGCAAGAACAACAACAACGACAACAACAACAACAACAACAACAACAACAACAACAACAACAACAACAACAACAACAACAAGGGTCAACACATGACTCATGTCTTATGTCAACAGACAGGTCAATGAACAGGTCAATAGGGGGGGTCAGCTGAGACTTCTGGAAACATTATTATTGTTATTAATACAAGCCTCAGGAGTTGTCTAATATACAGGTATCAAGACTAAAAACATATTTTATAAAACTATTTTGAGGGCGTCAGCTCTGAGTTCGACGAATTTAGGATCGATACTCATCTTTGCAAGCTGCGTTGTTTCGATTTTGTTTATGACCTCCACCTGTCATGCGATGATGATGCTGTGATCTGTCATTACAGCGATGAAGTAATCACGGAAGCAATACAAAGTGCTGTACCGGTGGTCTACACTAAAGATACAGCGGTTATGTGAGTATCAAGATAAGAGGATGTACCGATGTGTCCCTGATATCATACCAAAATGCACGTATTCTTCCTAGCTCTTTCTCTCCTGCAGCTGGTGTGGTTTGCTGGCTTCGTGCACGTTCCGTTTCTCACGGAGTTTTAAATAACAGGGATCTCCGAGGCATCTCATCCCTCGCCACGAGACTATTGATAGTGCCTAGGATTACACCATAACTTTTCATCGCGTCTCCAGCGCGCACGCTTGAAAAATACAAATAGAGAAAGTGAGACTCGAACCCACGACACACGCATGTTATAAATAATAAGTACATACGAGTCGTAGTGCGTCGTAGTGCCAAAAACTTCTTACTTTACTACCATTAATAACTACTGCTGCCGTGTTTGCCACGTAATATCTCTAATAATAGTGTCTCGTATTGTGCGGGCACGGAGCTTGTATTCCTCTTGAGTCTAGAGGGTCAAGGAAGAGCTGGGGCACTATCATACTGGATGTGCAGGAATGCTGCACGTCGACGGGTATACAGAAAGAACCGTTTAATGAACAACACACACATGACGTAAGGACCCCCAACCGCCCATACAACTATTCATCAGCCAGCTGCTGACGGTGCGATGTTATTCGCGATGGATGTCCCTGCCTCGTGTTTCCGACCAGCTTGTACCTGGTGTAATTTCGATAGTAGAGTAAGGGTGATCACGGACTCTGGATGTGTCGGATATGTCGATAGGTATACATACAGCAAGAACCGTTCAGTGAAGAACACACAAACACAACCGCTACGGGTACAGCTGCTACTCTTCGTGAACTTTGTCACGTTGGGTCCACAAACCGTCCAGAAAAGCCGAGATAAGGTCGTGGCGCTGGACGATCGCCAAAAGTTCACCAGAAATATTTTGTGTGTGCGCTGATGTGCAATGCATATATAAATAACATAATGTGATGTTCGATTACCTGCTGGCTGCTGGGAGGTCAGAAGATCCAGGATCAGTCAACGGCCCGGATGCCCTTCGCCCTACCAGGTACATATTCATATATTTATGCATACGAAGAAAATATGCATATTACTTATACATGCATGTACTGTTTATATTTTATATATATGACGCGATGCGACAGCGCAAGACAAGAGCAGAAGAAACGGCAAAGAAAACAACTTGAACAAGCTCGTACGAGAGTTTTCACACGTACCAGTAGTGCTCCTGTACACTCGACTACGGTACTACTACTACTGCTGGCCACGACAGCATTTTCTTATCATGTCAGACCACGTACATTTTCGAAAAATGGAACGGAGTACTACGACTTCAGCTGTGAGACCGACCAAAAAGGATTGCGATCAAAAGTCGCCTTTACGTCACTCCGGGTCCTCGCACGTAGCACCTCGCACCTCGAACACAAATAATATGGTATATAGCTGTAGAATTAAGCAATTACCACGAAAGAAACCACGGCCTCCAAAATCCTCAAATCATGTAAAGTGAAAATAAAAGACATCAAGAGATAAAACTTGTCACACCATCATACTGCTGCTGCTAGCTGCTGCTTGTACCAGGTTCCACCGGGATACTTTCTCCAACCTTCAAGGTGACGACGTACTGTCTGCTATCATGCATCACGGGTTTTATAGTTTCCGCGCACAGACTGACCACAACATCACCCTGTTGACCCTGATAGCTACACCGTAGTTCCAAGGGGAGACGCCGACCTATATCTTCAATGAGGACACACAACCAGTAGTACGCGCGATCGGAGTATCACACACAGCTTGCAAAGATGAGTTTCGACAAAATATTCGATCTCACAGCTGGAGTGTATTTTAATTTTTACAATATAATAAAGGAAATCCTCGATTCACAGCTGGAGTGTTTTTTTTTATATAATATATTTATAGATGCGGGCGCAACGACTAGCAACCAAAAATCCAGTCAGCAAATATGAACGCACAAGCGATGCCATGTCATCCCAAACCAGTGCATAGAGGTCTCTTGTACCAGTATACCACTCCTGTGTATATCTCACATTACCAGGTGTATCATACCAGTACGCCTCTATCAATAGCATATCATACCATTATGTCCTGAATGAAAGACCCGTTTTACAAAAACGAAAGCATGAATATAAAAGCTGTCCTTGCATTTTGGGACAGAGTGGTAGACTGGAATGTGTTGACGCAACACAGGACGCGGAAATGCAGCACCCGAACTAAATCATCAATCATGAAAAGTGGCGTCAATGCAACAACGGATTCCACCAGGGGAGAACGAGTACAAGCAGTAGGACTTACATCATATTTTGAGTAGGATAGTCTACTGCTGTTGGAGGAGAACAACAGCAGTAGTAGAACACAAGCACGAAGAGAGAGCGCTATCGTTCCTGCGCCGTGTGCTGGACGAAAAAATATATGTATCACTTTGTATAGATCAGTACACCTATGTACAAACAAGCAGTATAAAGCAAAAAGCAAACGTGCCAAAAAAAATAGTCGTTTCACCACCTTCGTGGCATGACTGGGCTGATTATCGTGACAAATTTGACGATTGAGACCTATAACTTGACCCTCTTCATTCACCACAAAGCACTTACTAATACTACACAACACACAACAAGTAACACGAAACGTAATGTGTACCAGCATACCTGGTATACATACCGGCAACACATCATATCATATAACATCATCACTCCACGACAACAAGAGTCGACTCACTTGCACATTGTAAACCGGGACCATACCGGCCGCCGAGAACGACCTCGACCTGCCCATGTCCAAGTGGTGCGCCGGAAGAGACGAAAGGGTCCTATCGCTCAAGTCGCTCAACATCCGGGGCATATTAGACGAAGTCGACGTGGCCGCGACCGTCTCCTCCTCCCCCTCCTCCGTCACCGTCTTCGGTAGCAGCGCTGCGCTATCAATCCCTCCGACCCCATCCCCCCCCCCTTCGTCTCCATCACCGCTACCGCCGCTTCCGCCGCCGACGTTATTCCAAGGAAGCGCGCCAGCGTTGGACGTCATCGCCCGGAGGTACCTAGACCGAATGGACGTGTCCATTGCAGTAGTAACCCGCCGGGCGTGTCCCTGGTAGGAGCAATGGTTTTTCATCACGCGGGGTGCATGGCGAAAAAAGTGCAACCAAGGGGTCAAAGGTCAAACGAGACGAGAGAGTGGCAAAGGAGGAAAATAAATATGTTGGTACTTGTAACAATATATGCTGTTATTAATAATAGCATATGATAGGATGGTCACAAATAGTAATGTACTGCTGTGAACAAGACGGTGATATGATATACCGCTACGACCGGAAATATAGGGACCATTCTTATATCGACATGAATCAAAAAGGTCCTTACATTTCTACCTATAGATTAAAAAACATATATATTCAACACTCCAGACATAAATGTAGACACCACTCTTGTTGAAAAAGGAATATCAAACGATCCTTAAATTTCCGTTCCGAGTCGTAAAAATAAATACAAAGTTATAGTAACATTTTGTTGTACAAGTAGTGATATGATATCGATAAAAAATACATATATATAAAAAATAAGGTAACGTACCATAAAAAAATGATTACTATTAATAACACATTAATGACATGAATGTTAACGATCACACTTACTGATGATAAAATAGCATCGGCTGGCACAAACAATAATTACTTGTGCCAGCATTGTTGTCATGCCTACCCTTTGCAGTACGATATTCGCAAATTCATATTCCATCTTCCATCACAGCAATACTACTACGACCACACAGCTGGTGGTACGTATATATTTTTATATAATTATTGGAATTTGGGGGTTGTATTTCGTATCTCTGGTACCTGGCACTCGCACCTCGTGCATACCTGCGCGACGTGCAGGTACTCACGACGACCCGACTGTATGTAATGTAACCCACGGTGCAGGTATGGTGTACAGGGATGCATGCGCACATACTCAAATATATACCTGATGCCTGGCCGTAGAATATATTTCGGCACCAGCATTAGAATCCGTCAAGGCGTAAAAGCCGTGGCGCAGTCGTCGACAGCAGTAGCAGAGCCTTAGCCGAACGCTGGGCGAAAAATTATCCCGGTATAAGACCCGGTATACTGCAACTGAACAGCTTAGTACAGCAGCAGCACCAGCCAGCACAGGGCACAGAGTAGCAGACAGGTAACGAATACAGGCTGCGCCCACGCTGTTTATCCGTCCATTTGTAGTCTGTCTGTCGTCTGTTTGCCTGCCTATATCTGCACGCAGCACGTCTACGTGCAAGTAGTGCGTGGCGCCTGCAGACTAGTACAGGGGGGTGCCGCTGGAAAATAAAGGCCGTATGGTATACAATCACGTGCACGTCATCAACCGCGTCAAGTCTCAAAGAAGCGACAAGGAATCGGTTCCCAACCACCTACGGAACTCCAAAAGTCGGAAATCAAAAAATAGACGCGGGATTTTTTTTTCGTACCGAAGGGTTGGCTGTTGTTGGCGCGCCCGGGTTGTTGTTAGTTGTTGGCCTCCCGGCTTGTAGGCTGTAGTATCTTACTCTGGCACAAGGTGCTCGTACGACGACAAGATGGTTCGTGTGGTACCATACGTAGCGGTAGATAACAAATGCATATGCAACAACTAGCAAGAAATGGATAAAAAAATGGAATGCGGATTGCCGGTCACCGCTGAGAGCTCTTCGGATTGCAGTGGAATCCGGTGAAAAGATCCTCCTTACCCCTTGCCCTTTGCCCTTTACAAGGCCCTTTACAAGACCCTTTACAACGCTTTACCCTTGACCTGTTACCCCCTTTCCAGGTCTGACTTCTCGACTTTACGGCAGCTTTACAGCACAAAAAATTACATAAAATAGGACAACAATAGTTGGACGGGAAAAAAGGAAAAGGCAGCACGACCATTGGCTTATCAATTCAATCGGTAGGTACGTTTGTTTGTGTGGTTGGCCGAGCAAGGGGGCACCAGGCACAGAAGGGCACAGAGCACTATCGAGTGCGTAGAGCGCGCAAAATTTGGGCAGGGAACGGGGGGACGCCAGCAGAGTGCCTTGCGCTTGTGGAAACGTATTATAGCAAGAGCCTTGAATTCAAGTAACAAATCACACCTGTTAAGGCTATTAATGACTAGTAAAGGCGCAGACGTCGTATTTTAGCTCATCACATCTCTGTCTTCGCGCACTTTCGTTTCTCCTTCTCCCTCCATAGACGTTACTCAGATCCGGGGTCACTATGAAGGCTCGTCTCCTCCCTCCCCACTACGGTCCGTGCCTTCATTTTTATCGCAACAAGACTCCAACCCTTTCTTCCCTCGTCGACTCCAGCCCTTTCTTCCCTCGTCGACTCGCATCGAACTGCGCCTACCCACGCTGCTAGGCACTCTCAGGAGTTTATTCCTTCATCGAACTGCGCCTACCCACGCTGCTATACACTCTCAGGAGTTAATTCCTTCCATTTTACATTTTTGCAAATAATCTCTCGAGTTCGACCCACGTGGGATTCGAACCCCAAAATCCAAGCTTTTAAATAGTAGCATTCGAGGGTAACCACCACGTAGAGGCGACCGGCTCTGAGCAGAACACGTGGAATACAAGTACATGCACACTTGCTAGACTATTAATAGTAAAAAGAGCATAGATTTTTTTGTTTTCTTTCGGATCCTCCTGGAGATGCGGGTATGAAAATATTAAGCTCCATACACTTTCGTCTGTGTACCAGTTTTTGTCCATCTCCAAAACGCAGACTTGATTTTGAACTCGCCCCTACTTGATTTTGACCTAACCCCTATTTGATTATGACCTCACCCCTACTTGATTTTGACCTCACCCCTACTTGATTTTGACCTCATCCCTTCGGTCAAGTAAAAACCGTGGACTTGCCGGCCTTCCTCGGCTTGAACCTGTTAAGGTTTGGCCAAGAGAGATGGCCACCAAGGAATCGACAGCTCTTTTTGCTGTCTTTGACCTGGGTAGTGCGGCATTGCCTGTGCCTGTACATTGTCATGTCTTCGACAGTGGGTCTCCAAAAAGCGTAAGACTACTACAATACGGCCGCATGCGTGCGTCTGTCTACATACTTATGTACTGCTGTACCCATGTACTACTGTAGACCAAATGAAAAACGCCACAGGCCGTCGAACACCAACACTTGCACCGCACACTGCTGTGTCAAGCTACTCATTGCGTAACGATGCCATCCATTGCACATTGACAGCACCATTTTCCTTTTTCTTCTTTTAGTCATCAATTTTACTCTCCAGCTCAACCCTTTGAGCAGGGGATACGGGGGGGGACATTCGCTTTGAACACAAAAAAGGAGGACCTTTAGCACCTGCTGGGGGTTCTTTTTTTGGTAAGTTTAGTCGCAGAGTAGTATTATCGTATTCATTCTCTGGCGCATACGACAACATCACTACTACTTGTACTTCGATTACTACTTTCTAGCGGTCAAGGAAGTGATCTGGTTCTCTTTCCCTGTCCGCAACGCACAACGGAAGAAATTAAAAACGGCTGGATACATGGACTATGTCGGCTGAGACAGCAAGAGAAAGCTTTTCAAATCACAGCAGTCGTGTTTCGTAGGCCGATTGCTACTGGCAGACCGTAGGTGCATACCCGACCTCGAGCTCTCACGGTGGTGAGCTCCATCACTAACCCTTGCAATAAGTCGTCTTATTAGCCTCATTTACGAGGTGTGGGGGAATGTTGTGTTTTTCTCCTAGTTTCTTGCTTCGTAGGTTCAAGTAACTTCTTCTTGGGGTTGTCGTTCGCTACTGCTTTGTTATTCGTACGCGGTACGCTGACCTTTCATTTGCTTTCCTTTGTTCATTTGCGATTAGTTTGTTTTCGGTATTTCTGTTTCACGGTTTCCCACCGCTTCCTTGGGGGGGTAAAAAAAAACAAAAAAATGGCGTCCGACCTACAAGGGGGAGAAGCATCACGCAGGGGTGGGTAGTGGGTAACCTGGTGTTTGGGGGGTAACCGGTAGAAAGATAAGACCCGTAAACGGACGAGATTTTCACACCAAGGCACAGGGGAATGGGGGGGGGCGTTCCACTAACGGAGCGCGACCGGTAGGGAGGCTGGTCGCGTTTCGTTTATGTGGGGGTGGATGCAAAAAAGCAAGCGGGAAAAGGGGCGAGGCGGCCCCTCCCCCCCCTCCCCCCTCACCATTTCGGCTTATTTCGAAAAGCCTATCTTATATTTCGTGGAACTGGCAACCAAACAGCACTGCACGGAGTTGTGCGAATGGGGCGTTGGTAGTAGCATACCTGGTAGCCCTGTGATTCCTGCTGCGCGTCATACTATTATACTGACAACGCGGCTTGTAAAATAAGAACACACGACATCTTGACGATATTTTGCAGGACAGTCCTCGGCACTGCTGTTTCCAAGGGACCGCGGGATCGTCCCGAACTCGGTCCTGTCAAACGCCCGCGGTAAAAACAACGCGAACAAATTCTCGAGGAAAGCCCAGATATTCTTGCTAGTATTACGTATTGTTCACCATCTTTGCGTGCAAAACGCGTCAGTGCGCTATTAATGTCGTAGTGCTCTTTTAGCATTGATGTAATATCACACACAGCCAGTAATACTCGCGATCGGGGTGTCACACACAGCTTGCAAAGATGAATTTCGACGAAATTGAAATCTTAGATCTCACAGCTGGAGCGTATTTAATTTTTCATAATGCAATTACTCAGGGAAGCTCACAACAAAAAGGAGTGCAAAAGCACAAACTTAGTTCTCCGCGAGCGGAAGAGCGAAGGCAACTAAACTCTAAACTATCACCAAAAATAAGAGATTCTGAAAAAGATTCAACAGATTTTGAAAAAGATCTATTATCGGAGGGTATATGCGTAGACTACGCTTACCAGAGACCAGAAGGCAACCTACTCTTGACGGCAAAATATTGTTGAAAAGGGCTCAAACTGCGAACAATGCAACAATACCACCACCCCGACTACAGCACACACGCCTAAACACAAAAACTTTGAATTATCAGACCATCCCCCCCCTCAGACAGCGAGGCAGCAAAAACAACATCAAACAAATATAAATAAAAAAAGACATAAAAAAGACATAAAAAAAGACATAAAAAAAAGGTTAAGAAAAACATACCCTGGATTAAAAACATTGAAAAAAGTAAAAAAGTCTACCCTGATATTGATAATATGGTGGCATTGCCTCAGGAGAGCTTGGCTTGCAAGCAAGCATCTTCTGGGAAGAGGCAACGAGCGGCAACAGCCCGGGTACCTTACCGCTTTTTCGACAACATGGTTGACAAGATCTTTGATATATAAATATATATATATATACCCCAACCCTAACCAATGAAACGCAGCCATCAATGTACGCTGAAACCCCTCTCGTCTCGTACACGATGTGCGTCAACCATGTTGTCGAAAGAGTGGTGAGCTATACTCAGAGGTCACTCAAACAACCATCTCGTGCCGGAAATAATAAAACAATAACAACGTAACCAACAGCTACCGTGAACGAGAACAGAAGCAGCGGGTACTCGTCGTGCGGCCCTGTTTCCCTCCGGCTCTTGTGCTGTGTTGGTTGGATATGGCTTCATCTGCTTTGTGGCTAGTCTGTAGTTGCTGGCTGGCTGCTGCGCTTAGTTCATATTTAGAGCGCCGCCCTGTTTCCACTTTATTTCCTCTTGTTTTTTTTTCCTCTTGTTTTTTTCTTCTCTCACTATAATTTTCTGGTTTTCCCTTTCGTTGCAAATACGAAGTCCGGTGCGCTGGCTTGCATAATTTTCGCTCGCGTGTTCATTGCGGCTCATTGCAGGGCAAAATCACCTTGCATGCTGAATTTGCTATGTGTATCTATTTTGTAGTTCGTGACCACAGAGCTCGTCTGTCTAGGAGGCACCAGCATGGGCACTGCTTGTGCTGGATGAAGATGGATGGAAAAATAATTAGTGGTAATTAGTGTTTAACGTGAAGAACACACTCGTGAAGTAACACATGAACAGCAGTACGAGACGCCTGCAATGCTATTGTTACCCATGTGTATCGTCGGTACTTTACGGTGGTGTGAAACAGGCAGTACCACGTGATGTCAATGTGTTTTTTCCCCGCAGTCGGCAACCGTGCCAAATCAGAGGGCGAAATCCGGCAGCAAAGTACACAGCTGTTCTGCTGATGCGAGGAGGCAAATAACAGCAGTGGTACGTCGAAATGGCTGCTTTGAAATGGCTGCTTTACTCGTGTCGCGCACTCGTCGTGATATACACCTGGTACGCACCTACCATTATCTCGAACATGTATTGGAATTTCCGATAAATCGGAAATCGTATATACCTGGTATAGCTTATCAACTCGAGAACAAAATCCCGACTTGCGACAAAAAACGATACCCGATAACCAATATCGGATATTTACGCATGTTTCTGTTTGCCAGGGGCGATAGAGAGGGGGTGCAGGCTTGCTCACGAACTGCTAGGGATCCATCGGATTCACGAAACGCCCCGACGACCCACCACGTAGGAGAGAGATTTAGACTACTGGGAATCGGGTACATGGTCGCACGGACCCTAGGGGGGTCCTTTCCTTGAATCCAATGAACCCTTGGGGGAATCTACTGCCTACCGGTACATGGGCTCGTGGGCGAACGGACACGAGAGGGCCGGTGAACCCAATCGACCCAAGGCAGAGTCTAGCAGTGCAACAACATAGGGGTCGTGGTCTGTAGTCGAATGGGGGGCCGCGAATCCAATGGACCCCTGGAGAAGTCTAGTGGTGAAGCGCAGGGGTTTGCGGTCGAACGGAGACCTAGAGGGGGCGAACTCGAAATAGACCCATATCATGAACCCATTCCAGTGTGTTCACCGATCGATACCTTGAGCGGCGGCCGCTGTAAAGGAGTATTTCGGCTTCGTCCGCACAGCACAGAAAAGGGGGTTTCCAACGCATACGTGGAGGCTCTAATTTGAAGGGGCAAAACCCTGGAGGCTTTAGTTACAAGGGGACAAAACCCTGAATTCAAGAACCGCTCAAATTTCGAGCCTTTGTGTCTTCGTAAACCGCGCAAACACCGGAACCGGAAAGGTACATGCCTCATCACCAGGTAGGGCTGTGACTAGCGGTGGGCATCTGTGTTGCTTTGCCTACAAGAAAAACCAAAAATGGGGCCAAACTATGCCGAAATACAGGTCTGGAACCACCTCTACCATTGAAATATTTGTGCATGATACTCCGCAGTTCTGCCATAACTCCGGCGTAACAGCCAATCGGAAATCACACCATCCTGCGATGGGGTCTTAGGTGCTCTCGATACAGTGTAGCAAAGCGGCAGCAGTTTTGGTGACCTTTAAGCACCGCGACAGTGTCGCTCAAGTTTGAAAACGTGGTTCCAGGTCGTGGATTTTCCCTTGCTCATACTGTCGCCAAGTTATGTATTTACTGCTGTAGCGATGATCAGTTCCCGTGCGTATGTACGTGTAATTTTTTTTTTGGGGGGGGGGATTCTTGATCTAGCGCTACTACTCTACAACGCAGTGTTTTTTGTCCACATTTCGTTGTTTTCAAAAGCGCACGTCTTCAGCGATTGCGGCTTCGGTGACTTGAATCAGAATCCCACCACCCTGGAAAACCCTCCCTGAAGACAAGAGCACACGGCGAATCTTGGGCAATATATTTCAACATTCACCACCGCGACAGCAGTGACGGTCAAAAGTGCTTAAAATGGCGGCGCGACTGCTGGGAGCATACGTAGCAACTGCGCAAACGATACACTACATGGCCGCGGCGCACCGGATTTCTCCATTTCTAACAAGGCAAAGGCCACACCAACTACATATCAGACTATATCATGACTCGGTGGGGTTCCCACGCGCGTGGTGTCATTGAAGCCTTCAGTGGGAAGCACGGCGCCTGTGAAAGAGCACAGAACGCTGAATGAACCAATGCGGGGCTGTTTTTGACAAAACCCCGGTTTCAAGAATATTTGACGTTATAGGTTGTACATCATTTTTCGTTTGATAGGCAGAGCAACACAGGTGGTGGGTACCGTTTGGGAAAAAAACGGTTCACCGGCGGTTCTTGGAAAGCCGTCAGGCATTCGCGAGTGATCGGTTCCCAATTTTGATAACAGGAGATTTCTAATCCGGGTTAACCGATCAACCGGTTACCGGGGAAACCGATTAAAAAAGCGGTTACACCGGTTAACCGCGACAATCGGAGGGTATCGTGTTCATTAGTTTTTAGAACTAAAGAGCAGTGGTTGGTGTTTTTCTGATTAAAAGTGACACAAAGCACCGACCACGGGTAAGGGTAACTCCGGGGCCTAGGAGAAGGATTGGATGGAGCGCCACGAGGGACATTCGAAAGAATTCGACACCAGCTTCGAAAGGTGGCGCCAGGCAGTACAGAAGGTCGGCAGATGGTTCGGACGGGTCGAGGACACGGCGAAGGTCTTCTGGAAATGGCAGAGGCAAGAGAGGAGCAGAGCGGCAGTGCGACGCGCGACGGCTGTAAACGCGACCCGGACCGTTGACACCAAAACCCCGGGGGGCAGAGGGGCGTCCTGTCTAGAGACTGACAAGTCTGGGTCTGGTCATCATTGTCACGATGCGTGCGGTCGCTCGGATTTCCTCGCCTTGCAATATACTTGCCCCAATGCAATTTTCCGTTTTCTGTCAGTGTCTGCTTTTTGTGTGTCTCGCTCTTCCTATTCTTCATGATTTGGCCCTTTCGCACATGTGCGTACTCACTACTCTCGTTGAATGTTTCCGGTCTTGTCTCGCCACCCCCGATGCTGGCGAGCTTTGGGTTCACTGACGGTGAATATGATGTGTGCATGTCGCCGACTAGTGCAAGGACTATTGGGGTCCATTGTAGGAAGGTTTGCGAGGTTTGACCATACTTTTGGGTGTAAAAAAAGCATAAGAGCGAGCGATGTTTTCGCGTTCAAGGGAATCTGGCAGAGCCCTCAGGGGGGTGTCCCCCGAAGGGCCCAAGGGGAGAGTTTCGGCTCGCTTCGCTCGTCTGACAATATTTTGGCTGACTTCGCCTGACTTCGCCACCCAATCGATAGCTATCAAGCTATCAATAGCCGTCAAGTCCAGCCAACTCAAAGCCCTAGTACCGTAATCAATCACCAACCCCTAAAGTGCCCCAAAATCCCCCCCATCAACAATTCCAACAATTTTGTCCACAAAAATGGGTTTCCAGTGGTAAAACGGCCTTTAGTAAGGCCAGCTGTAACTCGAAGTGTGTAAAGCAGTGTGTTTGGCTGATGCGGAAATAATGTTGGAAGGACAACAGTAGTGAAAATTGGTGCTGTGACCGCAATAAAATCTTAATAACATCTTCCTCCCAGGTTAACGAGATTCGGGGCCCTGTTGCCATGTTTCATTCATCATCTACCAGACATATGAGGAGTCTACTGCTGTCTACTGGCTACTGGCACAGCAGTAGGGGTCCAAGGGCGAACGAACTTCTACAGGGGGTCCCACATTATCGGATACCTGGTATAACGCAACCCTAGGGGTTCTTACACCTGTTCTTACACCTGCACCCGACACACGATAGAATCTGGCGGAGGCATGAATTGCGTCAGCTGTGATATATACGTGTACCACCTTTAATTTGTGTTTTTCCCACGGGTATTTTTCAGGTCCACAGTGACTTAAGCCTGTCCTGTGACCACGGACTTGATTATGCGAGTTAATGTGAGAACAACATCAACAGCAACAAGCATCGTAGGGCTGCGAAAGCAGCTGAGTTAAATCGACACACGACGAGCATGAAAATACGTGGAAGTGTGGTGAGCTAAAGCGTTATTTTTCCCCATCCGCCGGAGGATGAAAAAAAAAAAAGAAAAAAAACGTAGCTACCGCTGTGTACTCCGCAGCAAGCAGGAATGCCTCAAACATATTTTGATCCGCATATGTGTGTGTGTGTGTTCTTCACATTAAACCGTTCTTCTACTCGTCGACATCCAGCACACCCAGTGTCCGTACTGATTCTTCACCCTAGAAAGATCAGCTCTGTGGTCACAAGCCACGACACAGAGATAATGCATCGTAATGCATTCGACAACGCAATGTCATGCCCTAGTACTGGGTACGACAGGCACAACATACATACGTCAGCAACAGAAATACATTGGAAGAGAGAAATACGAAATAAACAAAAACAAAAACAAAAACAAAAACAAAAAACAAAAAACAAAATAAGAAAACAAATAAAAACAAAGATAAAAATAAAACAAAAAATGAAACAAACAAAATGAAGGGGAAATCGAAGAAACAACCCAACCGCAAAGGAGAGCCAAAGCTCGGAAAAGAAACATAATAAAATGAAATAAAATAAAGTAAAGTAAAACCAAAATAAGATAATCCGAACACGAGCCAAAAACCTGGACACGCAAGGAGGGAACAAAGGGGAAAAAAATACCCCAGAGAAAGACGAAAAGTGCTATGTACCTACTAGTCGGCCTGGTACCTTGCTACCCTGTCTGCCATCTCCTTCCTGCCTTCGTCCACCGCGGTCTCCCTTCTATTCCTCCTGTTGCCCCCCCTGCCCCCATTCCCTTGGACGGCTTTCCTTCTACTCCTCCTGTTTCCCCCTATCGGGCGTAATGTCGGCAACCAGGATTTCACGATCCGGTCAGATCCGATAATAATAAATATCGCATTTTGACCGGATATCGGTTTTTAGGTCCATATCGGATCGGAATCGATTACCGTTCCTATGTCCCAACACTCCGACTACAGACCAGGTTGGTGTGATATGATATGACACAACGAAACGTGGAGCCCCCGCTTGCTACGTATCGGAGAAGCCATACAGCACGAAGTTAGTGAAACATGAAGTAGCTAGCCACGAGTATTAACTGTACGATCGTATCGAATACGTCGTATATATGTAGGCAAACGTGGTCACCACGAGAAGCTCGCGTGGAACGCGACGAGAAAAAGAGAAAACGTCGAAACGTCGCAAGAATTGACCAAAGCATCCGACGTCCCACGGTCTACTGCCAACCACTCACAAAAACAAACATCATGTTATTCGACGTTGCACTACGAGTACAGCAAGATGTACATCCCTCATGAGTGTTTTATCTTCACATGAAATCGATTCTTTTTACTAGATTTGTACCCAACTCCATCATCATCATTATTATCAGTAGAACACCCAGTGTTCATTCCCATTAATCCTAATACTGGCTATTTATATCATAGAGAGATGCAAATTATGTCATCACACACTGTGAAACAGAGGAACCAACAGCAAAAAATCGCGGAAGAACAGAGTTAAAGCAAATGAAATGTCATCGTACCGGGTACGAATAACAGAGCTAAAAACAACACAGAGGAATATCAGTTACCTTATAAAACAAAGGTGAAAATAAACAAAAAATTGACATGTCTACCGCGTGAACAGGGAAAAAATAGAACCATTTACGTTCGTTGGTACAACTTCACGTATGATACGTACTATCAGGTTACCTGATACCATATCTGGTACGTGGTCAGACGGGAGTGAAACACACACACTACCGGTGTTTTTCACCCAGTCACCTGAGAGGCGAACCTCCGATCTCTACCTATTACGAACAAGTACACCTGCCAGAAAGAGCTCGTATGATACGATACGACATGCCGGTAACTTTTCTATCAGGAAGTACTGGTAGCATCTTCATCCACGGTTGGGTATGGTCGTACCCGGCACGAGGCCACGAGCGGTAGCATCTGCTAACCCACATGGAACATTGAATATATGTTGACTCGTGTAATCGAATAAGCCGGTCGCCCCGGTGGCGTATCAGGTTATCCTCGAGCCTGGTATAGGTCAGTTTCGTGGGTTCGAGCCCCGTTGAGTGCATACTCGTATAAATTCGTCGGGACTTTTTCTTGTGCACAATTTGACTTGCGGAAAGCGCGACAGCGTGAATTAGTAACACTCGATGAAAAATCGACGAGCAGTGGGATTGCTGAACCCTATGCGCGATAAAAGTTAAAGGCAAGAACCCGGAGAAGGGTCGACATATGTGACCACGGCTTGTCCAGCAGCTGGAAAGTAAAAGTGTGAGAAAAATATATGAATAAAATAAATAAATAAATAAGATGCTCAAGAACGCCGCCGTGCGCAGGGAACACACGCCTACTTTGGCATCAAAACCTGCCATCAACAGAGGACCACCGAACCACCAATCACCTTGTTGGTCCACTGTTTTTGCAAGCCAACCATAATACTTGCCGGAAACACCACGTCTGCGGCGGTCATGCTGGAAACAGAAGCACAAAGCACCAACAATGAGCAAAAACAACAAAAATGACGTTGAAACGAGACGTAAATGATGTATTTATCAAATCATGCATACATGTCAATACGCCGTATGACATCATCTGCTTATCATCAGCTGGTCGCGAGTTTCTCGTTCCCCCTCCCCGCCCCCGGACCCGAGCTCTACGAATATATACGGGCGCGTGTCCACGCAGGTCGAACAAGAAGCAAAGTAAACAAAGAAAAATTAGGGGGTGATTCTGAATTGCATTGCTCTCCTCTGCTTCGCTTTGATTTGATTTGAATCGATTCGATCGTCTCCGGAACAACTCACCAATGTCTTTTCGCGCAATCGCGGGTCGTAGGGCGACGAAGAATCAGACGCCGACCGCACTCCCCCCTCCTCCTCCGTGTCCCCAACCGTGATATTTGCCAGAAACGCTTCCCACGTTATGGTGTCTTTCCGCTTCAACACCCCCACCCCCACCCCGCCTCCCCTCCCGTCACTGCTCTCCATCCCTGGCGACGCATCTCCGCCGACGCCCGGGGTCGAGGCGTTGCTGTTCGCCCCGACCCCCCCCCCTCCGCCAGCCAGGGGGTTACCGGAAAAGCGGGTGCTTTTCACGCCACAGCGGGGCGGGCGGCTGTGGAGCGGTGTTGCGTCGTGTTCGGCGCCGAGCGAGGCTCCGACGCCCGCGACGGTGACCGGAGTAGCCGGGGTAGTAAGCTCTCCGTCGTGCTCCGCGCCCATCAACCCCGTCGTCGCTAGCTGCTCGTCCGGGGAAAACACAGCGCTTGCGGCGGCAGCGGTGGTGGCAGAGGCGGCAGCTGCAGCTGCAGCCGCTGAAGTCGTTCGGTTCATCCCGCACGGTGTCGTCAAAGAGGTCAAAGAAGAAGAGGCGGAAGCTTCCGCACCGCCACACGTGTGCTGGACACGGTCGCCGACAAACGGGGTATTTGCTGGAGCACTTCCACCATGTTGGTGAACTGGGGCCGCCGCCGCTGCTGCTGCCGCTGCTGCTGCCGCTGCTGCTGCTTGTGAGCCGTCTCGTGCCGAGATGACATCAGAAGTAGTCGCCACCACGCCGCTTGAACCCAGCCCGGGCAACGCGCTACTCGGTGCGCCGTGGCTGCTGCGCCGCGCTTGCGCGCACGCTAAGCACGTTTCCGGTGTTGGAGTCCCGCCGCGTCTTGCCTGCGGCGCCGCTGCTGCCTCCTTCTGCATAGTAGCGAGGGCGCGATTCGCAGAATCCCCGGATAACGTGTGGGGGATGCCCAAGGAAGCAGAGGAAGGATATTTCGGGATGATGAAACGACGTGTTCGTTCGTATCCGTAGCAGTAGAAGTCGTAGCATAGTCGTTCGTACGGAGGAGCTGTACACGGCACTGCAGATTTCGTGCATTAATTAAATTTTTGATATATTGTGACACTTGCGTCAATGGCATCGAGCGAGCGAGGATCTGCCTTCTACGCTCCGCGTGCGGTGTGTGGTATGTTCGTCGTACTGGTAGTCGCCACAGGCCCGTGTTTGATCTTTTTTTTGTTCAGCGTTGTACGTAAAAAATCGCAAATCACAGCAGCTGCAGCAAAGCAGTGAGACAATGCGTGTGTGTAACAATGGTCGGCGGGCGGGGTAGAGGTCGGGGTCGCGTTGCGCCGGAGAGGGAACGAGGGAGGCTGCTCCTTTCGGCCCCGGGATGCTTCGGAGCACATACCAGCTATTACAGCAATGACACTTAACCACTCAACCCAAACAAACAACCCAAACAAACCCAAACAAACATGGGTTGACCAGAACTTTTTTTCCAGACAGGTTCGCTCGGGTAACATTCCGCCGCCAGAAACAAAGAAGAACGCTCGGTGTGGATGAAAAAAAAACAAAAGCACTGGTTATATCGTACCTGGTACGAGCGTTGGTACACTTTCCCCTGCCCTTGTTTTTGCTTCCCGTGACAATAGAATGAAAACTTATCTACGAACGCTGTCATGCTGTACGAACTCATCGCCGATTCATTCCATTGATTCCACCATTACATTGATTCCACATCGCACCTACACAAAAATCGCAACAGCAATCAATTCAACCCCACGCCCTCGCTTGATGGCAGTGATAGAGGCACATACTATTTTTATATACTCGTACGATATTTTTTCTAAAATACTCGTACGCTGTACGGACACCAGACACCTATATAAATAAGGCGGCGAAACTAATGAACATGTCTCTCGGCCCCGCCCGACTTTGCCTGGGCTCGGCTCGTCCCTATGCGAATGTACTCGTTCGTCCCGTGCTCGGCCCAAGAGCAACCCCACAAACAGCAAGGGGTGTGTCGTCGATCAGAACCCAGTGTCTCCCTCTGGAACCCTGCACCACCGGGTATCTGTTTTACAGAGAAAGGCTCTCTTATAATCTGCCTACATTTCGAGCACTACCATGCTGACCACGGCATATCATTTATTTCATCACGCGGTTCCAGAGCAAACCGCTCGGTTCGCCCGGGCCCCGCCCCCGCCCCGCCGGGCACCAGTAGCAGCAACGTGTCTCCGGGACACAGGCAGGGAGTGGCTTTGAGCACGCACGCCAACGCAACGCTCTCACCTCGAGTTCCCATCGCATGTCGAGCCCCGGTCGAACTTGATGACCATGGCCAGATTCCGCCTCTAAGCTGCTGCCACCACCCCTGGTCCCACCACCACGCTTTGCCTCCGTGGAATTTGCGCTCGAGGATGTGCCTCCCTCCAGCGCTCGCTCGCAAGACTTCCCAACTGCGGAAATCAGCAGAGACGGCACGGGGGCTTTTGTTGTCGGAGGTGGTGGCGGTGCCTCTGCCGTCTCCATCTCACTCCTCCCCCGCCGGTCTCAAGCAATGTGTGCCGATGATGATGCACCTGCTGATGATGGTGTGCGTGCTCTCTCGCTGCTAAGCAAGGAATAGACGTTCTCCGTGGGCTGTTCTATGAAAGAGTTTTTCGAAAAAATCAAAATACAACTTAAACGCGTCCGCCACAGTCACAGCAAGTCGGTGCGGCTGAGCACCCCACGAAGCAACACCAACGCAAAGCTCGGCTTCCTCTTCCCGCACCAACGCTTTTATCCTTTTCCAGGAGCAATACAGAGCGACCTATACCAGCTGGGCTCTGCTCATAGTAGGCAGAAAAAGAGAAGAGACCACCCACGATAAAGCCGAAGCTGTGATGGTCGATGATGGGAGTCAGCAGACGAGAGCGATTCGATTATTTTGTGCGATATGTCACATTATTTCGGTCACTTTAGAAAAGATTCAGATTGTTTGGAAAATATACATCATTCCGTGAGGAAAAAAATAAAACCAATTAATGACTGATGAACCAAAACGAAGATGTGATGATCAATCTTGATCAAGGCATTTCAAATGCGTGAGCTGTGAGGTTAATAAAGTGAGTGGTTTATACTAAATTGTATATCAATGGATGATGAAGTAAAGTGAAAAAATGATTCGATCAAGCCTATGTGTAAAACGGCGAAAATAATTCCGGAAGACTTCACACAATCTATCAAAAGTCATATTACATGACACGACCCGAAACATCATGGCATCAAACCGGTCGCGCATGCATGCGTGCATACCCCGTACATGATGAATCATGATTTCTGACTTCATCAGTTCGGCGATGACTGCTGTATGTACTAATAAATTTTACCAGGTACGTCGTAAGCAGTACAGCAGTACACAGTTCCAAACACAGGGTATTGGTATAGCGACAGCACTCGTCGTGTACTCGTGTACTCGTATATACGAATAGCGCTACATACAGCAGCAGCGCAGGAATACTCACGTATCATCACTCACTCACTCGTACCCAATGCCTCGTGTACATTCGTACACAGCTGGCGTCGCTCCGCTCTGCAGCAGTACGTCGTACGCGGTACACGCAGTTCTTAGTTAGTTCCACCCACAGGGTATCGGTACAGAAGTACTCGTGTACCCGTACACGAGTAGCGGTACACTCGTTCAGAAGCAAGATTACTCACGTGTCATCATCACTCACTCACGCTCGTACCAATCAATGTACGTACACAGCTCGCGTCGCTCCTATACCTCTCCGTCGCAGGTAGCACCTCGTCGTGCTGCTGCGCTCATACACATACATACCAACAAGCGATCAGCGCAAAGACAAGATCGCCCGGCCGCTGATCACCTCAGCCTGGTCGTATGTTGTACCAGGCATGATATATCATTATTAATAGGTAGAAGAAAAACAGGACGACCTTTGACGAGAGAACAAACATGTCATTATTTGCCTGGTACCATCATTACATACACCAGGTACAAGCGCATCTATCCCGATCCAAAGCAAAAAAAAGGCCACATGGCTTGACCCGTGGGCAGATGGCATTAGTAGATGACAGAGAGTAGTAGATAAAAGCGACATAGTCTATATTATGCAGTGTGTTCATGCATGATACCGTATGACATCACATACATGATGATTGGCTGGACGCTGGACGCGCGGCGTGGTGTCAACACCGCCATGTCGGCGCTGCGTCACCGTCTGTCTGAACTTTTAATGTACCATTTTCATTCAATTTGTCAACATTGTTGACACCAATATTATAAGCTAGCCACCTCCGGCGTGAAATCTATGACTCGCGTTCAAACATATATAAGTAATCAATGATTATCGCGCGAGTTCATTAATATTTAGTCAAAAACACCCATAGATCTAAATCAATCAATCACTCAAATCAATTACTACTACTCTTCTGCTAAGATCTTGGGTATCACTCAAACTCGGCCACCAGGAAAGAGATAGTTAATTATGCAACGGCAAGGACTCTACGACAACAACAGCTGCGCACCTGCCTCTCTCTCCCCCTACGTACGATAACCTCCGCCTCTCGGATGACTGCGAGTACGAGGCACGGGCGTTACTCTATAATAGGTGCACGAAACTGACTTATACCTTGTACTGTGTGTCTGGTAGTATACAGCCATACGATCGGTGTTTATACTACGAAACTCCAGGACGTGTGGACGAATCCCAACGCCCCCCCCCCCGTTGTCACAACGTCGAGCACGAGAAGACCGTACACTGAGCTTTGGAGCTTGGGGTAATAAACGGTAAGTACTACCACCGTGCCTCTCCATCTCTCGGTTAAAGTGTAACGCAGCGACATCGTTAGCAGGCACACGATAGACCTTCTTTGTTGGTACTTACCTAGTAGTACACAACACACCACCTGCCAGCCAGTCAGTTTAAGTGCTTTTTACTATCAGGTATATCATGTACCTGGTACCTGGTATACTGTAAGAAGAGTTTTGATACTATTATTAACTCCATCCACGCGACGGATAGATGGATGCCCCCGCCCCCCCCCCCGATCCCGTTGCCACAACGTCGAGCACGAAAAGACCGTGCACTCAAGTTTGGGCAAGCCTTGATACAGTTCCTTCCCAACAAAGATGTCAGCAGACAGCACTTTCACCCCATGCCTGCTTGACAGAGAGAGAGCAAAATTGCTTTAACTTGCCTTGCTTAATTGGCGCCACACTATTAACACTACTTGTAGGTTTCAATGTGGAAAACCCTCGGCCGTACACCCTTGGCAGCGCGCTTTCCCTTGCTTGGCATGCCTTATTTTGGCATCGTCGTTGCTTCTCAAAGCTCCACATCATAGCATACGCTCAGCGCAGGACGAGGCCAGGGTTTGACTGCGCCACAGAGTACCCGACAGACCTGTTGGTTACCTGTTCAAGGTACGAATCGTCACAACATCTGCACAGCAACGTCGGCTTCTTCTTGACCTTGTCGTATCGTTCCGTTGTACCATACACACATGCACATGCACGGCATGCATGCATGCATTCATGTGATGACACTGTTTCGTGAAAAAGCAAAATCTGTAGACTATATCTTCCATCCATCGCGGTGCAAACCCTCTGCATGATACTCGAGTTTTGCCAACGTCTTTTCGCGCGCAATATCCCACTCGAGGTCCCTCGGAATTGCCTAATCGTCTGGCTAAGTGTGTGAAAAATGATACTAACAGCATGAAAAAAACGTTGGTGCAACACCTTCTATCCTTATCAACGGCATACCGGTAGCTCCATTCACGACCTTGATACATACTGTTGAATGATGTTGTATGTTTGTTTGTCTTTAGATGGGACTCTGTTGATGGGGGGGTCGTCCACCCGTGCCTTTACGTCCAGTGTATCCAACCTCCGGAGAGAGAGAGAGCTGTAGAGTTATCTTGTACTTTATCCATAGTATGACCGTACACCGACTGGCATACATATTTATAGAATGTATACTACAGCACAATCCATACAGAAAAAAATACACTCAACGCGCACACCCCTCGTCGTCCGCTTCGTAACACGATACGCAAACCAAAAACGATAAACAACTACTATAATAAGGCGAATCGAAATCAAATCGCCAGGTCAAGTTGTTACGAAATCACCAAGTAGCAACCACCACCACCAGCAGGAACACTCTCACTCGTGCATGTAGAGTACCAATAATAGTAGTGTGTACGTAGAAAAAAAATATGAATGCAGTCCCCGTGCTGCTGGGGTGCTCTGTATCGGATTGTCTAAACGTGTTCAGTTCAACAAGCAACACTCAATGCTTGTCCGATGCGGAAATGACCTTGCTACAAGGAAGAGCGTACTCGTTGTCGTTCAACAAGCAGAACGTATATCGCAATCGACCGCGTTGTTAGTGGAATTGATTGATTTTGGTGAATGGGCTCATTAATGAAGCGCATACTTTAACCCATTATGTTATGATGTTGAAAAACTAAACATCCTTTAATCGAATGAATACCGTTGAATGAACTAAATATAACACCACGAATTCCAATTCCCGCCAAGGCACCGAGCAATAATGTTGCAGCGACGAGGCGTCGAGGAAGAACGGAGCAGAGGTTGGATGAAACGCGCACGTTGTCACCGGGCCGTAACCGGGGTGCCCGCCACCAACTCTTACATGCGTCGGACTGGGGGGGTGTTTCAGCGAGCGGGGGCGCCGAGGCAGAGCGGAGGATCGGTTAATCGCTGAATGCCCACGCGACTCCGACGCTGACACGGGTCGGGTTGGACAGGGGCTGCAGCGACGGGGAGCCTAGGAAGAACGGGGGGTCGGTTGGATGGAACGCGCACGCTGTCACTCGGCCGTGACCAAGATGCCCGTCACCGACGCTTACATGCACCGAGTTGAGGGGATGCTGCAGAGAGGAGGCGCCGAGGATGAACGGAGGATCGGTCAATCGCCGGTACGCCCACTTGGCACCGATGGCCACAAGTCTCGGGCTGGAGGGGTGTTGCAACGACGGGGAGCCCAGGAAAGTCGGGGATCGGGTGGATGGGAGGTGCACGCTGTCACCGGGCCGCCGGGACGCCCGTTATGTACCGACTATATTTATACGTCGGGCAGGGGCGGTGTTGCAGCGACGTGTGTCGGATAGCATTGCAATGATGCGTGGGGCCTGACCGAGCCAGTACCACGCGGAGGGGGCATTGTGTATGCAGTGACCGAGCTGTCGGAAGTGTAGAGGATTCCCGTGATGGAAAGCCCTTAAACCGCGTAGTATACACACCTGATTTTTACTAAGAATCCCCCAAAGAAGGAAGATCAGAGTCACGCTGCCATGTCCTACGTATGTCAATCGAAATATGGTATGTCCCACCAGTCACGTGTCCAGTTGCCGCGTATGATAGTATGCATGTCGCCATGCCACGCACGTTCATGCTTCACTAATCAATCGCAATGCGTGTCCTGTAAGTCGAGAACCAAGGAGGGAGGCGGGGGCAGGGGGGAGGGGGAAGCGGGGGGAGGGCGGGGAAAGAGGGAGCGGGGGCGGGGGGGGGGGGGGGGGGGGGGGGGGGGAGCAAGAGGAAGAAGAGCAGGAGGAGCAGGAAGAGCACGAGAGGAGGAGTAGGAGCAAGAGCACGAACAGGAACAGGAGCAGGAGCAGGAGCAAGCAGGAACAGGAGCAGGAGGCGTTGACGGCGGCACTATAACCGCCGGTTCCCGAAGGGGCGAGTATTGTCGACTTTTCAAGCACCCCCCTCCCCGGCGCACCCGCACCTCCTCATGCTTCAGGTTACATGCCCGCGATCAAACTTTGGGCGGATTTACAGGAATCGACAACAAGGTGAGGGCGCATAAACATTAAGAGTGAAGGTGGACGCTGGGGGCAGCAGCGAGCGACGTCTTACCGAGCGGTGAAGGCTCCGTCGATCACGTCACGCCACCGGTCAAGCCGAACCAGGGCAGCAACTCTAGGCCAAGAGGAAGCTGCCGTGCCCACCCTTGGCCGCGACCCGAACACGTATTTGCCTTTCTCTACTCACCTTTCCATTTGGCCCCAAGTGGAACATCTATTCGCGCCACTCACCTACGTTTCCTCCTGCAGCGCCCCCTCATAATTCCTGCACCACCTCCCATGCCCGCCACCACAACAACGCCCCGAGATGACCCCACATAACCCCCTGTGTAGCACCTCGATGACCACTGCCGCATCAACGCGGGTAGTACCATTACGTGCGGGGGTTGTGATGGCCGCCACTGATTGGGAAACTGGCGTTGCAGAGTCGGGTCGTACAGTGTTTACTACATATCATTCACACCCACCAATGATTTTTGCTGGGCCCTGTGGACCTTATATCTAAATCATTACTATTTTTTCGCCGTAAGTCAGTTCCGGGGCCTCAAGGCGGGGCTGGCCCCCCTCCCTGCCCCCCCCCGGCTTCCCCGGCATGGCACACGACTTCTTTTTTCGCGCGATGCGGTCAGCGCTTGAGGAATAATTCCATTGCTCGTCGACTCACGGGGTCGAACGGCAGTGCTTTCTCCTTTCACATGATGTAGCAGAACAAAAAGCGTATTCACTGATCGGCGGTTAATACATAGATTCTCCGCTCTTTACTTTTAGTGGCCTGCGAGAAAAAAAAACACACGTTTTTTTACCAGGACCGAGAAAAAAAACACACGTTTTTTTACCAGGCCCGGGAAAAAAACACACGTTTTTTTACCAGGAACCGGGTCGAAAGATCAAGAAATAATCTCCCTTATTATTATGCTCTCTGTATATCTACTTTACATATCCCTGCCTCGCCTTGTGAAGGGTTCGAGACTAACCCGCTCGAACCATTGGAGAGTCGGTTCGACCATTGGCGCGACCCCGTTTAAAAGTTCACGAAGAAAGAAAACACATTTTTGCGTCTGACTGGTTTGTCATTAATATTAACAGCAAGATTTTTGTTGGTTTGTACCCATTAAACGATCGCTTTACCGCTCTTGATACTTGATACCGGTAGGTAGGATAGGAGTAGTCGTATCCACCCCCTTTTGGAGGTCGGAGGGAAAAATCGTCGTCAAATAAATTACGATTAGGCGCATGTTACGTACGTTAGAGGCGCACCACTTTTCTTCTGGTAAGGCCCGGTTTACATCTTCCCCCCCCCAAAAAAAAATTGAAAAAAAAATAAAAGTGCTGCTCGATGAGCAATTCCGTGGCTCAAGGTGTTCAACGAAAGTTCTTGCGAAACAATAATAATGGAAATTCCGACGCTTTGGGGTAATGTGAGCTCCGTAGTTCGTACCAGGTAGTTCTGAACCAAATTCACGCCTAAAACGTTTACCGCAATCTATCGTCAGTCGTCCAATAGCACTCGTAATTCATATAAATTTAATAGCATCGGCAGCGAGCTCTCATGATATGATCAAGATCCTTTTCGGTCGATCTCAAAGATGAACGAACGAGGTGTGTTTTTTCATTATTTTACATATATATATACTTCGAGTATAAAAATAAAAATACGCGCCAGATCTGTGAGATCGAAGATTTCGTCGAAACTCATCTTTGCAAGCTGCTGTGTGTGATACTCCGATCGCGTGTATTACGGGTTGTGTGTCCTCATTAAGGATATAGGTCGACGACTCCCCTTGGAACTACGGTGTAGCTTGTACCACGGTCAACAGGGTGATGTTAGTCAATTTGTGCGCGGAAACTATAAAACCCGTTTCTGAGGGGGGCAAAATCTGACAGCTGTGGAAGGAAATGCATCAGTTTATCAAGTGCATGTATGCTGTAAGTCGTATGACCGGCGAGGGGAGGGCGAAGTTTTTAGGGGGGATAGGTCGCATAAATTATAAATACGAGCTTACTGCTTTCTTTCGTAATGTTAGTAGGTGATGGTATTGTTAATAGGGGCGGCGGGGAAGCGGAGCGGGGGGAGGGGGTTATTTGAAACTCAAAAGACCATGTAAATGAATTGGAGCTGCTGCATGGGTGGCTTGAAGGGTAAAGAGATTATATCACCTGTCGGGTAGTGTATAACTCTGGCGGATTTTGATTTTTGGTAGGGCGGAGGGGGGGGAAGAAGGGAGGGAGGGAGGGGGGAGGCGAGGGGGGGGGGGAGGGGGGGGGGGGGGGGTATTAGCAGGGTGGGGAGGGTTGTTGCCGGGGGGAGGGGGCGGAGGTGGATGGGAGCAAAATATGCTACCTGCCTGCTAAGTGCAGATAAATGTCCAATGTTGAAACAAATCTATGAGGTGGATGTGGAGCAAACTATACGTCGTGTTGTTTTCACGCTAATGTTATTAATACTAGTGGTTTTTTATTTCCGAATAAGAATAATGCTATAATTATACCATGACGACTCATTTATAGTGACTTGCGAATATGCTGCTGTTGTAGCCAAACACTTTTGTTTATTTATTATAAAAATTAAAATACACTCCAGCTGTGAGATCGAAGATTTCGTCGAAACTCATCTTTGCAAGCTGTGTGTGATACTCCGATCGCGCGCATTACGAGTTGTGTGTCCTCATTAAGGATATAGGTCGGCGACTCCCCTTACAGCTACAGTGTAGCTATCAGGGTCAACAGGATGATTTTAGTCAGTCTGTGCGCGGAAACTATAAAACCCGTTTCTGAGGGGGACAAAATCTGACAGCTGTGAAGGCAAAGGGGGGGCCTGGTTTTGATCAAAAGCGAGCGGGTTTGGAGGGGGGCGGGGGGGGGGGGGGGGGGGGAAAGGGGCAATTTGTGCATGTAAGCTATAAATCCTTTCGAGGGGATAAATCTGACGGTTTTGGCACCAGTATATTATTGGGGGCGGGGGGGGGGGGGGGGGGGGGGGGGGGGGGGGGGGGGGCAGGTCG
>JABAKD010000020.1:12068803-12271245 GCA_012845835.1 Undaria pinnatifida
ATCCTCGATTCATGTTCGTTCTATACCATGCATAGTTCTTCAGGGTAGGCTAGTGTTACGTTATTACGCTGAATGACCTCAAGGTCCAGATGATATGGAATAAGGTCAAGGTGTGAGGAATCATTTTGAAAGCCTTTCCTAATAGAGAAGAACAGGGATTGATTCATCGTGATACCTGTCGGGTTGTTTATGTTTTACAAAGGGACATACCTCGCGTTGTAACAACATACTGCCGGTCGCCCCGGTGGCGTATCAGGTTATCCTCGAGCCTGGTATATGTCAGTTTCGTGAGTTCGAGCCCCGCCGAGTGCATGCCCGTATAAATTCGTGGGGACTTTTTCTTGTGCACAAATTGACTTGTGGAAAGCGCGACAGCGTGAGTTAGCAACAAACACTCGATGAAAAAATCGACGAGCAGTGGAATTGCTGAACCCTACGATATGCGCGATAAAAATTGAAGGCAAGAACCGGGGGGAAGAAGGGACGAAACCTGTGACCACGGCTTGTCCAGAAGCTAAAGAGTACAAGTGTGAAAAAAAATACTCCGAGTATACATACATATAGTCTATGGACTTACTGCCATACCGATGGTACGCGGTTACCCGGGATATCATTGGTACTACATATACCAGCGTTGCTACAGCCACATTGGTTGTGAGTAACAACAGCTGAACAGAAAAGAAGAAATAAAACGGTTCAAGAGGGTAGACTAATTAATTTACATTGTACATGTATGTGTATAATAACGCAAAAATAGACTCTCACACATAATACGTAACTAAAATCAGGCCCGCGTAGCGTTGGGGGAAATGCGCACGAACAAGGAAGGACGTACGAAATTCGAATACAGGTAGGGAGGGGGGGGCATCTCGGCCTCCAGGTACTATAATACCCCAACTCCGGTATCCGATACCCGATACCTTAATGAAACCCTAGGGCGTATGCCGTATTTCTTAGAATTACGATTTCGGATGGCCGCACGCTCAAGGTATACCCGACTACTCTCCGCGGGTATGTATGTACGTACGTTTTGAGACAAAAAAAAGTACTCACAAGGAGACTACTTCTAATGCGCACAAAAACGTTCGAAACATAATTACCCCGACTATTATGCTCACTCTCGCCGCCCGGTTTTTTTCTTTCACCTCCAAGGAAGGGCAGAGGGTTTAGCGCTGTTGTTCTCAATCATTAACTCTTTCTTGCATAATCAAGTCCGTTGTCACGGGACAGGCTCCAGTCACTCTGCGGAAAATTACCCACAGACGGGGAAAAATATCAAACTTATCAAAAAATAGTGGTGCACCGTGCGTACAAGGTTCTGCTGCCCTGACGCGCAATGCTAAGTAAGTCATAATCAACGCGATTCCAAGACGATCGGACAACGAAAGAGGGTCGCTCGAAGCGAATTTGTTGTTTGGTCATCATGGTATTATTAGCGCTGGCAACTGCCTACTGCCTACTGCCTACTACTAAGTGCGTGACAGGGGCTGGTGGCTAACGCCGGGGTTCTGGCTCTACTTCCCCATCCGCACTCCCTACGTACTACGTACGGTACGCGCCCTTAGTTTTATCGCGATAAGACTTCATTCAGCCCTTGATTTATTCTCTCCTCCGTCGACTCGAGAGCATCGATATGCGCCTCCTACTCCACTCTAAATACCCACTGGCGTGTCCACCACCACCCACCGTCGAGTGACCAATAACATGTCATACTCGGGAGAGGCGCAGCCGCCGCGTATCATATTAGCACCACGAGTGAGTGGGTACGATATCATACCCAACGGCCTACCGTATATCGTATCGCACATCGCACATCACACAACACCAACCAGTGATCACATCAGTACACTTTGTTTACGATCGATCATCGCTATTATTTTGATAAAATAAAATAAAATAAATGCACTCCACATCCAGCTGTGAGATCGAAGATTTCGTCGAAACTCATATTTCGCAAGCTGTCACAGCTGTGTGTGTTACTCCGATCGCGCGTATCACTGGGTGGGGTGTGTGCCCTCGTTAAGGATATAGATAGGTCGGCGACTCCCCTTGGAACTACACTTACCGTGTAGCTTGTACACCAGGGTCAACACTGTGATGTTAATCAGTCTGTACGCGGAAACTATGAAAAAAAACGTTTTTGAGGGGGGGGCGACAAAATCTGACAGCTAGCTGCTTGCTGCAAAAGGAAATGCATCATCATCAGTTTATCGAACGTACGTACATACGTGTATCCTGCAAGTCTCGCGGTAGCCCAGTGGCAGGTATCACGTCGTGCATCACTCTGTTGTTGGTCGTTCCACCTTGTGACCCTGGCGGTGACGAGTGGTAAACCTACCGCATCCGCTGTGTCACGACATGTCGTGCAGAGTTTCCAAAAAAAAACACAGAAATGCAGCATGTGCCGCAATTTTGAGCATTGCCATACTCTATAATTAATACTTCGAAGTACATAATTACCTGATTATCGCTTTCCCCCCACGACGCTTTTTTTTTTTCAAGCGAGTTTGCAAGTGGTCTACATACCGGTGAGGGGAGGGCGGAATTTTTAAGGGCGTGGGGGCCTGGGTTTGAACAAGAGGGAGCGGGGGGGCGGGGAGGGGGGGAGCGGGCGGGGCAACTCAATATGTGCGCGGAAACTACAAATCCTTTAAGGGGGACAAATGTGACGGTTTTGGAAGGAATGCATAAGTTTATCATGTACATCCTGTAAGTCGTATAACCAGTGAGGAGAGAGCGGAGTGTTCGAAGGGGTGGGGGTGGGGGGGGTGGGGGGGGGGGGGGCATTTCCAACAGCTTCAGGTCGCATATATATTATGTAGAAGCTTGCTATACGCGCGGTGCTAGGTGTAGACGATGGTGCGGGTGGTGGGGAAGGAGGGGGCGTTGGGGGGGGGGGCGGGGGGATATGAATTGGAGCTACGGCATGGATGGCTAGAAAGGTAATGAGGTGACATCAACTGCCTGGTGGTAGTGTTTATTGCTCTGGCATTATTTGCACAACGACACTTACTTCTTAGTAGCAGTCTTTTTGGTGTTTCGAAAATTGATGTGTGTGTCGCCTGGCGTGCACAAAACCCATTAATTAATACTACTACACGGTATGGGTGTATGCACTAGCTATCTGTTACGAAGCATTCTTCGGTAGCCCCCCCAACCTTTCTTCAACGAAATGGCCGGTTTTGAAACCAGCGCTCCTGGCCGTACCCCGTGAAACACTACGCCCCTTGCCACCCCGACGTCGTCGTTCAATCGTCTTTCGCAAACAAGAAAACGCGTGAAGATGTTTTCTTCGTAGCATCCTTTCTCGTGTCGAGCAGCCATGATGATGATGATGATGATGATGATGATGAAACGTTCGTTAAAGAAAATCGCTGGTTTCTGGGGGGGGGCTATCGTAGAATCAGTCTTACAGCATTATTGTGCCCTTCTTTCTGCAACAACTACAAATAAACACCAGCTAGCTTAGCTGGTCAATATAGGGTATAATAGAGGTGGTGAGCGCGCCTGTTTACCACACAACACACATGGCCACGCACCACGCACACACATGGACAAACGAGGCAAGCGAGGGGGGTGGGGGAGGGCGGGGTCTTTTTCCTCCCTTGTCCCTCCGTAGAAGGATAGGTTATAGATTTTACGTGAACCCATGTCATGGTTGAGGTGAAACCACGTGACATTAGATGTCACATTCACGTCAAGGCCATCATAGATGGGGCGATAATGTAGGTGACGATGATGGATCAAGCAGGACGCCCCTCACCTCACTACCCTGCCCAACCCTGCTCTACTCTGTCTTGTCTTCTTGCTTTGTCTATTTTTTAGAGTTCAATGTATGTAGAAGAGGAAATAATGCATAGGCTTTGATTCTATCCAGCGAGCCATGATGAGGAGAGACCAACCAAAGACACCGGAACCCACATGAGGCGAACGCTTCCCACACCGACCAAACACGCATCCCCCACTCGGAGTACGAGTACTACCACGCAGTCCATCCAAGCCAAAAAAGTATGTTTCCTTCCGGCGGGGTGTACCCTGCGAACGAAGCGTAAAAAAAATAAACGGCTCTCTCTCGTCTACCGTAACCGTACCTCGTCTACCGTAACCGTACCTAGCTACTACTAGGTGTTGTTGGACTTGCCACTACCCACGCTACAGATAACCCACCCCCCACCATTATTAATTGATTAATTGTGGGTCTGCCATGATGTAGCAGAGCAAGCAATCAGTGTGGCTGCTGGTCTGCCAGTCGGAGATGTGATGACACCACGATGACTCAACGCATTTATTTATTGGATGTTGTAATATTCAGATTCAACGCATTTGATATTTCAAATCCCCATGGCGCCATGAGATCTCCTATTATCTGCAGGCAAGGCCCGTTAGACCTTCTCATCATCAGACAGAGCGGTGGCGGAACCGTAACGCTGCCTGGTACGCATACACGCTTTTAGTTCCAGCTGTCTGGTAAACTATTATAACAGAAATATCATACCTGGTACCAGGTACAGGTTGTAAATACTACCTGGTACTAACTACTGCAGTTCGTTGTAGTTGCGAGTCACGAACGCGAGGATCGTCAATTCACGTCGTCGGAGAATCGAAGAATAATAGCGTGTCGCAGCGCGTATTATTCTCCTCCAGTCCCCAGTACGTAGGATATATATCAATATTGGTATCGTATCCGTTAACTTCGTACGAGAGTTTCTGAACTGCGGCCCTTTTTGACTCGTCTGGCTTCCAAACTAACACGCGCTAATTAGTGGTGTTAGTGGTCAGCACTCCTTCTTCTCTCTCCTCGCGTTTCGCTCTTCTATGTGATTTGCTCGTTTCCGCACTACTCAAAATGTAACAATACTTATGAGAAAGAGTGCTGCTGCATACAGCTGCTGTATGAAGATGGATGTAGTTGCAGCAGCGGGCGGTGTTGCTGCGTGCGTTGTGTGTCTGTTGTTGTATTCTGCGGGTTTTTCTCAAAACTGCTGTGTTTTTTGGTGGTATTATTAGTGGTATTATTATAAAAATTAAAATACACTCTCCAGCTGTGAGATCGAATGTTTTGTCGAAACTCATCTTTGCAAGCTGTGTGTGATACTCCGATCGCGCGCATTACGAGTTGTGTGTCCTCATTAAGGATATAGGTCGGCGACTCCCCTTGCAACTACAGTGTAGCTATCGGGGTCAACAGGGTGATGTTAGGCAGTCTGTGCGCGTAAACTATAAAACCCGTTTCTGAGGGGGACAAAACACGTTCAAGATTCCTAACCCTTTAACCCTACTCCAGCAGTATTTTTTTTTCTTGTTCTTTTTAATATCCTCCTGGAGATCCGGGTAAAAAAAGCCCGATACACTTTATTTTGTGTACCAGTTTTTGTCCATCTGCAGAACGCAGACTTGGTGTACGCAGTAAATGTGCACGTATCATAGAATTGTGTGTGCTCGTATAAACGTTGCGTTGGTCACTTGAAGTACAGTCTAGATGTGGAAATTTTTGAAATCATGAAAACGAGAGACAGCAGATGATATCAGATAGACATTTACATGTGGAAATAAACGTACTGCATGTAAAATGGGCAGGTTTTTTTTGGGGGGGGGGTTGCATCCCATTTATAAATTTTCCTCGCAGTACTCTCTCGTGCTGCCTCCCAGTAGTAACTCAGATCCGGGGTCACATAGCAGGTGCACCCCTCTCCCCCCTCCGCACTACGGTACATGCCTTCATTTTGTTATCGCGAGGAGCATTCAGCATTTTTTCCCTCGTCGACTCGCGTCGAACTGTAATAGCGTTAGGTTGTAATAGGCTTACTTACGCAGAGAGTTGAAAAAAAGGTGGCAATTAGCATGCCATTTCATTATTCCAAGTACTACTGCATGTAACAACAGTAGGAAAATGGGGGAGGTGGGAGCATAGCGGCTCACGGGGGGCTATATGTTGTTGTTGCTCTCACATCAACTCGAGCATCATCAAGTCCGTGGTCACAGGACAGACTCCAGTCACTCTTTAGTGGAAGAATACCCCACCCAGAGGAAACACAACAACAAGCAAACAAACCAAAAAAAGTAAATATAATAGTACACGCATGCATAGTCTAGTCTATATCATAATAATAGCTGATGAAGCAATTCATGCACATCTGCCAAAAAATATACACTTTCTTCTTTAGACTACAAGTATAGTTTGTACATATATTATATGTATGTGCGCGGGTGTGATGCAACATGTTTTCACAATAATAATAAAAGTACACGAAGTGAAGTACTGGCTGCACAACACACAACATCCACAAGAAAGAGAAGAGTGGTGGCAGGCAGCGCTACTCCATACATAATGCGTGCATGCCTATCGCACCGGGGGGTCGTGTGCCACGAAACAGAAAAACAAGGTGAGCTCGTACGAAGAAATGGTATCTATCTCTCGTCTGTCTACAAGTAAGCCTCTTTTCTTTTTGTTGTACCCACGCCTAATAGCTAGGTTCGCACACACAGCACACTGGATCGAAGTTTGGGAGGGCGAGTGTTCATAACACCGAGCGAACCCTTCCTCCTCCTCTCTGCGTCCCACAGACAACCCAAGAGGTGGATAGTGGAGACCGTGCGTAGTGGATGATTTAGGTAGACCCCACCTTGCCATGACGATGTGGTGGAATGCTTGTGGGACCCAGCTGGTACACCGACCACAAAAACTACTAATGTTCATAATATACCAGGTAATGCGTAGTATGTATGTAGAAGGAAGAACCAATCGCGACCTCACCGACTTTGCAGGGTGATATTTTTATAAAAATATTTTTCAAGGACGTCAGCCGTGCGCTCGACGAATTTCGGGTCAATACTCATCTTTGCAAGTTGCGTTGTTGGTACGTTCGTAATCATCATATCGTACTTACTGCGTGTACTGCATAGTCTAGAGAGAAAGCACTATGATTCTGCGGCACCATCAAACCATCATCAGTAGTAGTGAGTAGTAGCTTAGTTAGGCGGTTTGACCCTCCCCCCCAACTCCACCCATCATTGCTATGAATTAATTCGATCCTGTCATTCATATGTATGTATAACATGCATGCGCACAAAGAAGTACGCACAATCACAAGGTGCCGAAGTACGCCTCACAGATAAATGTGATTCTTGAGCTGTAAGACGATCATCATCCTTCCGTGATATGAGCACCTGCCGGGGCCCCCCACCCCCAGCAGTAGTGGCTATGAATGGATGCACTTGTTAAATGTGCAAGAGAGTACGCACTAACAACGTGCCGAAGTCCGCCTCACTACGACAAACAACGAGTATTATCAATAGTAGTGGTTCTTAGTGGAGAGTGCAGCTCACACCCTCTTCATGCGACTCGCCGAACACCTCACGGTGCTTGGCGCTTGGCGCACACGACGTCTGCCTGTGTTCGGTGTTATCCAAGACGCGCTCTCTATCCCGGCATTGTAGGGATGCGAGGGTCTATGTCCTATGGTCATACGACTACTACTACTACTACTGCTGGCTATGTGTGAAAATGAGTACACCCCCCCCCCCCGCCCCGCCATGGCTTAATATGTCGGTCTTTGGAATGAAATTCGAAGGATGGCGCGAAAGGCTGCTCCCAAGGCCGGCAGATGGTTTCGACGAATAGAGGAGGGAGCCGAGTTGTTCATGCGGAAATGGCATGAGGCGGAGATACGCAAAGCTGCAGAGCGACGCGCAAAGGCTGCGGCAGCGCCATCCATCGTCGGCATCTCTAAGCGGCCGGGGGGAGGGGGGAGGGGGGAAGGGGGGAAGGGGGGGGGGGGGGGAAGGGGGGGCGTCATGCCCAAGAGACTGAAGTCTGGGTTTGGCCACATCATCGTCTTGAAAGTTGTGGGCCTTCTAATGGCCGTCACAAGATAGCATAAGAAAGCCCTGACTTCTTCGCCTTGTTGCGTTCTCTCTCCAGTCAGTGCCATTGATGATGGCACTTGATACTCTCTATGAGCCCAATGCCGTCTTTAGCCAGTTCCTAGGGTCTGCTAGTATGACTTTTTTTTTTTTTTCTTATCTTTTCCTTTCCTTGCTTCCTCTTCTTGTCTTTGTTTTTTCTTGCTTTTCTTGTCTCTTTTTATTTTCCTTCCTTTTCTTTTTCGTTTTTTTTTGTTCCGCGTTCTTCTCTTTTCTTTCCTTTCCTTTATCTTCTTTTATTTTCTTGTTGTGTTTCTTTTCTCCAATTGACTTGCGTCTGTCGTGCGTATGCGTAGTGATAGATACTACGTGTAATATATACGTGGTAGTCTTTCTTGGGTGGCAAGCGGTATAGTCGGTTTCTCCAGGCGTGAGTAATGAGACTGTCCAACATGTTTTCACGGCGGTACTGCGTGTGACCGAGAAACGCTTCCTCCCTGATGCAGCCATCACGGTCAACATGGTGCAGCTCCAACGAAAGGAGAAAGGCGAGAAGAAGGGCACTTCACGCACCACAGGTAAAGTCGACGGGCGGAGGGGGGGGGAGGGGGAGGAGGTGCAGAGATTGTGGGGTATGCTGTACGCGGACGATGCGGGCATCGTATCGCGACCATCAGAAGGGCTGGAGAGGATGATGACGGTGATCGTGACTGCGTGCTCGTCGTTCGGGCTTACGGTCTCGGAGGCAAAAACAGAGATAATGTGCCTGGAAACCAAAGGCGGGGGGAAGGTGTCCTTCACAATCAATGCAGCCGGCCAGGTATACAAACAATACAATCGAGTTTGTGTATACTTGGGCGGGGCGATCACCGCAGACAGAAACCTTAGCGTTGAAATAACGCGGCGTCTTCAGAGGGCCTGGGCGTGCTTCCAGCGGTACAAGATGGAAATCTATGATCGCCCCCGGGTGTGCGCTTACGGGTGAAGGTGCGGTTGCTGAAAGCTGAGGTGGTCGAGACACTGATTTACGGTTGCATGACGTGGAGCCCGAAGAAGCCTGACTATGACAGGCTACGGCGGGTTCACCACTCCATGCTCCTCCGATGCCTCGGACGGTGGAAACGGAAGCGCGACGACCACACCCTATCGTACGCCGACGCGCTTGCCAAGACAGCTTTCGAGAGCATAGAGGCGATAGTGCGCAAACGGAGGATATTGTTTGCGAGATTCGTAGCACGTATGGGGGAGGAGGGTCTGCCACAGAGGGTGATGTTTGGGGAGCTTGTTGGGGGTAAGGGCTACTCAGGGGGGCAAGAGAAGGATTGGATGGATCATCTGAAGGAGGATATGTCGGTCTTTGGAATGAAATTCGAAGGATGGCGAAAGGCTGCTCAGAAGGCTGGCAGATGGTTTCGACGAGTAGAGGAGGGAGCCGAGTTGTTCATGCGGAATTGGCATGAAACGGAGGGATGCAAAGCTGCAGAGCGACGCGCAAAGGCTGCGGCAGCGCCATCCACCGTCGGGACGGGGGTAGGGGGAAGGGGGGGGAGGGGAGGGGGGAGGGGGGAAGGGGAGAAGGGGGGGGGGGGGAGGGGGGGCGTCATGCCCAAGAGACTGAAGTCTGGGTTTGGCCATCATCGTCGTGAAATTTGTGGGCCTTCCAATGGCCGTCACAAGTTAGCGTAAGTCCGCCCTGACTTCTTCGCCTTGTTGCGTTCTCTCCCCGGTGCCACTGATGCACTTGATATCCTTTATGAGCCCAATGCCGTCTGTAGTCAGTTCCTAGGGTCTACTAGTATGACATTTTTTATCTTTTCCTTTCCTTGCTTCCTCTTCTTGTCTTGTATTTCCTTGCTTTTCTTGTCTTTTCTTCTCTTTCCTTTCCTTTTTCCTTTTTCGCTTTCTTTTCTTTTATTTGCTTTCCTTTTCGTTCTCTTCTTATATTTTCTTTCCTTTCCCTTTATCTTCTTTCCTTTTCTTTGTTTATTTTCTCCAATTGACGTGCGTATACATGCGTAGTGACAGATACTACGTGTGTAATATATACGTGGTAGTCTATCTTGGGTGGCAAACGGTATCAATAGTCGGTTTCTCCAGGCGTGAGTAATGAGACGTGTGCACCGGTATGGACGTGTGTTATAGGGCTTAGTTTGGGTAAGCTATTGGTTAACCTTTTGCAAGTGATCAAACGGATTAAAACCCCACTAACACCTTAACAAATGGCATCGTCGACAGACCATGGGTTTTTGGGTCGTGGGTTCAAGCCCCACATCCACCATAGTAAACTTTTTCAGACTTTCCCCATGTCGAACTTGAAAAATACTCTCCCCGGTACTGTATGCCCAGGGAATGAAACGGCTTGGATATTGACAGGTCCGCCCGTATATCCGGTCGACCTGCTATCCCGCCGTTTCAGGGGGGGAGAGTGTTATAAGGCTTAGTTTGGGTAAGCTATTGTTTAACCTTTGGCAAGTGGTCAAACGGACTAATACCCCACTAATTATTTAACAAATGGCACATCGTAGACTGACTCCCGATTTCACTTTTTTTATATGTTTCTGGTGGATGCATGAATTGCGTCAGCTGTGATATATGCGTGTACCACCATTGTTTGGTTTGTGTTTTTTTCCCTGGGGTATTCCTCAGCTCCGGAGTGACTGGAGCCTGTCCTGTAACCACGGACTTGGTTATGCGAGTTAATGTGAGAACAACAACAACAACTTTGCTTCTTTTTTTTTTCTTTGGATCCTCCTGGAGATCCGGGTGAAAAGAGCTCAAGCCCCATACACTTTCGTTTGAATACCAGTTTTTGCTTACGTTGATTACTACGTTTATTACTTACGTTGTGCAGTATCATATGGGGCTAGCGGAGAAGACAGGCCGACAGCCCCTCTTAACTCATTGCCTGCCGTCGTCGTCGCCTAAAGCCAGGGGCGAGCAGTACCTAAAGCTATTTTTGTAGTACCAGGTATATTATAAAAAATGAAAAATACACTCCAACTGTGAGATCAAATATTTTGTCGAAACTCACCTTTGCAAGCTGTGTGTGATACTCCGATCGCGCGTATTACGAGTTGTGTGTCCTCATTAAGGATATAGGTCGGCGACTCCCCTTGCAACTACAGTGTAGCTATCAGGGTCAACAGGGTGATGTTAGGCAGTCTGTGCGCGGAAACTATAAAACCTGTTTCTGAGGGGGGCAAAATCTGACAGCTGTGGAAGGAAATGCATCAGTTTATCAAGTGAATCCTGTAAGTCGAATAACCGGTGAGGGGAGGGCGGAGTTGTTAAGGACGTGGGGGCCTAATTTTGATCAAAAGGGGGGCGGGAGGGGGGGAGGGGGGAGAGGGGACGGGTGGGGCAGGTCAATTTGTGCGTGGAAACTATAAATCCTTCTTGTGGGGGAGGGGGGGGGGATGTGGCGGGGGGGGAGGGCTTTAGGTCACATAGATGTAGGGGTTTGCTATACGCGTGGTGCTAGGTCTAGGCGATGGTGCGGGTGGTGGGGAAGGAGGGGGCGTTGGGGGCGGGGGTGGGTGGGAATTGCAGCAGCGGCATGGACGGCTCTGAAACGATAACGAGGCGATATCCAGGGCGTGGAAGTGTTTATTACTCTGGCGGATTTCGATATTAGGTGGGGCGTTTAAGCAAGAGGAAGCGAGGAAGAAAAAAAAAAAAAAAGGAAAAAAAGGAAAAAAAAAAAAAAAAAAGGGCGGGGGGGGGCGGGGGGGGGGGGGTGGTTTCAAGAGGTTTAGGTCACATATAATATTAGAATGCACTCCAGCTGTGAGATCAAGGATTTGGTCGACACTGATCTTCGCAACATTGTTTGTGTGTGATCCTCCGATCGCGCGTATTAATCATATATGAAGGGGCTTGCTATACGCGCGGTGCTGGGTCTAGGCGATCGTGCGGGGTGTGGGGAAGCAGGGGGCGTTGGAGGGGGGGAGGGGCGATGAGTGAAAGCTACATCATGGATGGCTAGAAAGATAATGACGTGATATCAATTGCTTAGAAGTGTTTATTACTCTGGCCGATTTCGATTGTAAGTGGGGCGTTTGAACGGACTGGGCGGGGAACAAAGCAAGGGGGGGGGACGGAGATGAGTTGGAGCTACGGCATGGATGGCTAGATGGATAATGAGATGATATCAGCTGGCTGGTAGTGTTAACTACTCTGGCAGATTTTGATTTCAGGTGGTGCGTTTAAACAAGAGGGATCGGGCGGGGGGGGGGGGCGAACATTTCAATATGTGCGCGGAAACTATAAACCCTTGGAAGGGGACGAATCTGACGGTTGCAGCAAGAAGACACCCCTGTATATCACCCGCCTGGTAATGTTTATTTTTCTAGAAGGTATGATGTCACATGTAGTTTGCAACCCAGTTCTTAGGTGTAGTAAACAACGTGTTAAAAGCTTCATAATTTGTTGTTGTACATGGATCGAAAGATATCATATTTCAATCGATAGGTATATTATAAAAAATGATATGTATCATAATGTATAGAATAAATGTTTTAGCCAAAAAGTGGTACACCACCCTCTCTACAAGATTAATCGAAGCACAGCACGCGTCAAAATAAATCGTATCGTATCGTATCGTATCGTATCGTATCGTGCTCTGGACCACCTAAAATGAGGTTTTGTCCATATATTAAATTTAATAGCACGTGCTTCTTTATTTATCCTGAGTTGGATCTATCTGGGTCACTGGCACTAAACGGAACCTGCACACATACGGCACAGATAGATACATATTATTTACGGATGATCTCACTAAACTGACTGGGTCTCGAGACGACCTAACGATAGACTATCTGGCTGTCTGTGTGGTGACACATGGTACACGGCGTGCTAGAGAAAGATGCGCTACATTTTTTTTTTCTGGGAGGCGCTTCTATCAATAGCTTGAGGAGCTCCACAAGTTAGTATGCAAAGCACATACAAAAACTGACTTCGAGAAAACGTGAAAGTCAACCTCCGAGCGGTACAAGGCTACACGGCGGTAGCGGGAGGGGGGGGCGAGGGGGGGGACGGGTACTCAGTTTGTGCATGGTCGTGTAGTCGTATGGCCATAGACCCTCGCATCCCTACTATGCCGGGACGGAGCACGCCGGATCTTCACCAGAAGAACCAGGCAGACGTTGCTTGCACCAAGCGCGATGCGCCGGCAGGGGGGTCACTTTTACGGCCAACGTTTTCATCGGCTCGGTGCACAGCGGTCACGGTTCGCGCTCGCGAGTTTTGTACTTATCCCCCGGCACCGTGTTCTCCGGGGTTTGTTGTTTGGTGCATGCACCCGGCACGGAGGAAGTGTTCCCGAACGAGCTACGGCATGAGCACTGCTGCTGTTAGTTTGATTCCGGGGCGAAGTGGCCTTTCGACCGGGTGGGTGCACATTCATGGTGAAATGGGGGTTCCCCCCCCCCCCCCCCCCCCCCCCCCCCCCCCCCCCCCCCCCCCACCCCACCCCCCCCCCCCCCCCCCCCCCCCCTCCCTCGTAGCATTGTCCCTCTTGCGATAACCAACTCCGATGGCCTAGGCTAGATATACCAACTACAATCATATAATAGTCTATATTGCCAAAAACGATAGTTGAATTCGAACGTGTTTGGGTTGAGACGCTTGCCCGTCATTCAGAAAAAAACACTTTTTTTTGCCCAAAAGCGCTGCTACTGATGATAGCGAGTCTCCCCTCTATAGATCCGTCTATAGTGCGGTAGGGGTTGCAATTTTTGGACCAAAATGCCTCTAGAAATGCGGTAGGGGCTGCATTTTTTGGACCCAAAGTGCCTCTATGGTGCTGCACTGTTTGGACCAAATGTGCCCCTATAGTGCGGTAGGGGTTGCACTTTTTGGACCAAAAGTCCCTCTATAGTGCGGTTGAGCTCCCCAAGTGAGGAACTACAGGTTGGTCATTAGTCAAGCAATTTCACGAACTCAGTATAATAATTTGTCTTAGGATACTAAAAATAGGGCATAGACGCTCGGCCGGGCTGCCCGAACGAATACGCCTTCGAAGTCATGTTCCGCGTGATGATGTTGACATTGAGCTAGCTCCCCATGTTAGTGTTAAGGTATCAGTGGGGTATTAGTCCGTTTGACCACTTGACATTAGGAGCTCAGAAACTTCTTAGAATCTTCTGCACGCCTACTGCCTTCGAAGTCATGTTCCGGGTGATTATGTTGACATTGAGCTAGCTCCTCATGTTAGGAGCTCATAAACTTCTTAGAATCATCTGCACGCCTACTGCCTTCGAAGTCATGTTCCGGGTGATTATGTTGACATTGAGCTAGCTCCTCATGTTAGGAGCTCAGAAACTTCTTAGAATCTTCTGCACCCCTACACCCTGGGATGGGTCTATCTACCTACGTAGTAGCTACTACTGTCTGCATCATCGTAGCACATGTATGTATGTGCCTCCAATCTCGACCGCATGTGATTCTATGTAATAGAGATATTGTATACGAGATCTTATTATATTATTATTATTATTATTATTATTATTATTATTATTATTATTATTATTATTATTATTATTATTATTATTATTATTATTATTATTATTATTATTATTATTATTATTATTATTATTATTATTATTATTATTATTATTATTATTATTATTATTATTATTATTATTATTATTATTATTATTATTATTATTATTATTATTATTATTATTATTATTATTATTATTATTATTATTATTATTATTATTATTATTATTATTATTATTATTATTATTATTATTATTATTATTATTATTATTATTATTGTTATTATTATTATTATTTTAATCATCCGGCGGATGTGGAAAAATAAAGCTTTAGCTCACCACACTTCCACGTATTTTCATACGCGCGTCGTGTGTCGATTTAACTCAGTTGCTTTCGCAGCCCAACGCTAGCTGGCGCACCCTTCGGGTCCCATTGTAGGTATAGCGTAAGCTGTCCCTATCAGTGGTCTTATGTATCTGTGGATGGTGCGATCGATCTCTGTTCCGATGTCTGCGAGAAGTGAAATTTTGTAGTGTGTGGAACGTCCACACGTGTGTGTCGCAAGATGCACGCACGCACGTGTGTTCCGACGGCATGCAAAGCGGTATTGGACCAAGGTCACAACCAAGCCAACATGGTCTTCAGACGACCGTTTTACGTCTTTTCGTTGCACTTTCTTGGGGAGGCAAACTACTGCTCTAGTAATACAGTAATATAACAGTAATAGAGTACATATTATGAATCCTCTTTCCAACGAAACACCCTTTTGGAGCCCCCGAACCCCTCCGTATACTAAATCCAAGTAATTTTGTCCCCAAAAACGGGTTTCCAGTTGTAAAGGGGTTAAGACTTGCCGTGTCGTGTACAGACAGATGGGTTCGTAGCTTGGGGGGGGGGTTAGTTCGCCCGGGCATACAGCTGTGACAGCAAGTCGTGGCTGTGTGTGATGTTGTCGTTGTTTGTTGATGTTGTTGGTGATGTTTCTTAGCGTCGACAATCAGCCACATACATGGCCGATCCATGCCTAGTCCACATCTCGCCAGAAGATGAAAAACACCTCCGGATGGTCGGTTAACGTTTTTTTTTTCAAGATTTAATAAACTTGTTACTACTACAAACAGTTTCTCACTCGCCGTAATCCGAAGTGGTTTGTATCTAGACGTGGGTGCAGCGCTATATATATATACACACACCTGGGTGTAGCAGGGGGTTTCCCAACAAGGCGGCGGTGTGTGTGCGCGCGAGCAAGGTGAAACCGACCCTTATTGGGGGGAAGCCGTCTTATTGAATTCCAGGTCATGATGCAATGCCCCTGTCGCGGCAAGCGATTTTGACCGCATTATATCAGGATGCCGCCTTATACGGGGATACCCCCTTATTCGGGGATCCTTACTGTACTGTACTTGATACTGTATTTAGGGGCTAACGTGCTATCCTTTCCCAGAGGGCACGCGTAAAGCCCCTGTTTCCTATTTAACGGTATCCGCTTCAACCATAGCAGCCTTGGGGGTGCTGCTTACGTGCTGCTTACGTAGTCCGCGGCACGTCGACCAAAAACGATTGGTTACACATATACAAGCACACGAACTACGTCTTGAGCACAGTAGCTACAAAACACACCCAACTAAACTCTGATCTACTCGTCTTCTCCCCCCTCATCCCCCCCCTCATCGCCCCCCTCATCGCCCCCCTCAAGTCCTGCAGGTAACATCTCGAGTCGCTTGCCAGAGCGCGTCAGTGTGCGAAGGCATGCGTAATACAAAAATCCTGTTGAACGAACAACAATAACTCCGTCCTAGAGGCTCGCACGCTTGCTGCCCCCCTCCTTCCCTCACCTCCTCCCTCGCTCCCGCCCCCGCCCCGCCCTCTCCCCCTCTCGCCGCCTCCATCCTCCCCCCTCCTCCCCTCCCCTCCCCGCCCTCCCCACCCCCGGCCCTCCTCACCGTCCCTCGCGCTCTTCCTCCCTCCCTCCCGCCCTCCCCCCTTCCCTTGCTCTCTCTCTCACTCCCTCCTTCCCTCCTTCCTCTGTGTATCATGTTATTGGTCTCTACCGCCTTCAGGTCTTGCTTGTTGCATCCAAATGTTTCCTAGCGTACGGGCTGACCCCCGTCATTTCGCAATACCTGCCAAGACGGGCATCGCAGCGTGTTCTTGCCGTCTCAAATTATAATTATTACTGTGCTTGCTACCCGTCAATGTGCGGCGAGTTTATCCCACGGTAGGGTTTGCACTTTTTGGATCAAACGTTTCTGACCGGGGGTTGAGGTTGTCTCAGGCGTGGAACTAGTCTATTCGGGTAGTATGACACTTTTACTCAGAATGATGATGCTTGTTTTAGCACTATTAATAGCACACTAGCGCGTCGAAGGGTTTGGTCGGGTTGCGCGAACGTATGTGTTCCAAGTCATGTTTCGTGTGAGATGCTGACTACCTCAGAAACTTCTCAGAAATCTGCCACACACACCTTCCTAGCGGGGGATGACTCCAGCATGATAGTACAGCATGATAGTACAGCATGATAGTACAGCATGATAGTACAGCATGATAGTACAGCATAATAGTACAGCATGATAGTGCAGCATGATAGTATAGCTTGACAGTACAGCATGATAAGGTTGAAGGTCAATCACTCACATACATTCCCAGACAGAATGTAGAAGAAAACTTCAAAAAGGGGAACCCCCAAAAAAAACAGGAAACCTGTCTGTGCACTTGCGAACTCTCTCTCTCTCGGCTCTTGAAGATTGCCATTGTTTTATTCCATTTTTCATCCGACAACGCCCGGATTTAATCCATTCATACAACAAATTCAAGAAAAATTCACTTTTTTTCCGACGTCAATCACTCCTCAACAAGAAAAACAAAGGGGAAAGCCTCGGGAAACCCATAAAACGGGTAACGTACACGTAAAAAACGAACGAAGTGTACCTCACTCTCCCTTTCTATTGTCTTACTCCAGTTTCCATTCGGCAACGCCCAAACCTATTGCGTTCATACCAATTTCAAGACGTTCACTATTTCTTCGAGGCGTCCAACTGTTCAGACGATAATAGATACCAGGTATGCAGCATGTCTCATCATGAGCTTCTACGGCGACAACTCAAAATCATTTGCCAAAAGAATAGGAGAAAAAAAAAAACGGGAAACGCCACGAAGCAAAAACAAAAACAAAAAGAAAAACAAAAAATCAATTCGCTCTTTTTGACAATGTGTACGTAGCGCTTTGTTCATACCATAACCACCCACATACAAAAAGCAGGTGGTATCAATGACCTCATGCTAGTCGCAGCTCTTGCCTCCTCCCCACATAACTTTTTGGAGAGGGTGGGCAAGCAATTTCTCACCACTGCTAAGTAAAGCGTGGAAGATATTAGGGTTTTTTTTTCAGTCTACGTGTATGGCGTGGAAATCTTATACAAGAAACTCCACACACGTTTTACAAGGGAGACACACTACCACTCACTACTCGGAAATATATATTATAAAAATTAAAATACGCTCCAGCTGTGAGATCGTAAATTTTGTCGAAACTCATCTTTGCAAGCTGTGTGTGATATTCCGATCGCGCGTATTACGGGTTGTGTGTCCTCATTGAGGATATAGATCGGCGACTCCCCTTGCAACAAGGATATAGGTCGGCGACTCCCCTTGCAACTACAATGTAGCTGTCAAGGTCAACAGGGTGATGTTAGGCAGTCTGTGCGCGGAAGCTACAAAACCCGTTTCTGAGGGGGACAAAATCTGACAGCTGTGGAAGGAAATGCATCAGTTTATCAAGCGAATCCTGTAAGTCGGATAACCGGCGAGGGAAGGGCGGAGTTTTGAAGGACGTGGGGGCCTGGTTTTGATCTAAAGGGGGGCGGGAGGGGGGAGGGGGGGAGGGGACGGATGGGGCAGGTCAATTTGTGCGTGGAAACTATAAATCCTTCTTGTGGGGGAGGGGGGGGGGGATGTGGCGGGGGGGGCGGGGGGCGGGGGGCGGGGGGGAAGCGCTTTAGGTCGCATATATGTAGGGGTTGGCTATACGCGTGGTGCTAGGTCTAGGCGATGGTGCGGTGGGTGGGGAAGGACGGGGGGGTTGGGGGCGGGGGTGGGGGGGAATTTGCAGCAGCGGCATGGACGGCTCTAAAAAGATAATGAGGTGATATCCAGGGATATATTATTGGAAATTTCGACATTTTTTCAGTGGTGAAAGACGCGTGCGGTACGATATTTCTAGAAGCATTGATAGGAGGAAGCACTTACATTGTTGGGCCATTTTTTTTCCGAACATTGTGACGGGGTCTCCTTAGCCAAAAAAAAAGTGGGTCTAATATCTAATACTCACTCTTGTACTGTTTTTTTCGTGTGTGTGACACGTTCTGCGCGGTAAAGGTGCTAGCTGTAGGACATTTTTTTCCCTGAGGCTTTTTTCACTGGAGAACTAACTGTATCCCCTATCATCCCCTATCCCTTATCCCCCTCTACCAAAAAAAAAAAAAACATCCGCGGGAAAAAAAAAAAAAATGCCAACATCCGATGGAAAAAAAAAATGCGATGGCCTACATACGTACGTACACAACAACGAGAGTTTTTTTGTTTGTTTGTTTTGAGTGAACGATTTCACGACGATTTTGGGTTAACGAGCATTTTGGGTCATTCGAAAAACAAAAACGTGTCAGACAAAAAAGCGCTAGTATACCTCTCCATCGTACCACGCGCGTTAAAAACGAGTATATCTATTATAATAGTATTCTAATACTATTCTAATACTATTCTAATATCGTATTCTAATACTTGTAGGAGTTCTTCGTCGGGCAGCACTTTCATTTTTCTCCAGGTCAGTTTTTGGGTGGGGATATACAGAAACCCTCAAGTCAAGAACCTTTGCAGGAAAAAAAAAACGGTGCCCCCTCTATCTACCGTAGCATGGGTGAAAAGGGGTCGGCAGAGGCATATATATGGCATGATAGTAAAGCCTCCACAGCAATTTATGAGGGGATACGGGGACACTGTTTGTGACAGCAACTCGTAACGCAAGACCATTGCGCGTTTCATCGGTCATTAGAGGGAGCAAACGTCGAAGTGATTCTTCGAAACACGGTGTCCTTTTCTGACCTTGCGGTTGGCATAGCAAGGGTTTCTAGGCTGCGGTAGAGGAGGGTGTGGGGGCGTTACCCATTTGATGCTCATAGCCATAGTGGCATGACCATAGACCCTCGCATGCAAATAATGCCGGGACGGAGCAAGTCGGGTTTTCACGGACCCACAGGCAGACATCGTGTGCACCAATCGCGAAGCGCCGTGAGGTTGTTCGGCGAGTCGCAAGAAGGGTAGAAGGGTGAGCTGCATCGTGCTACTCGTGAGAGGTACTTTCCGCACCTTTTTGTGCGTACTTGTTTGGTCGTGAATGGCATGTTTGGCGTAGCGGGCCTCCTTCTTTTTTTTCTTTTTTTTTCCAGCTGCCAAGGTCAAGGTCTCCGGTGCGAGCGTCTGCCCATATTTAGTAACGGTATTTTCTTGCACAAACAAGCGCTATTATTGCGCTTCTTTTTTTTTGCGGTCTGTACCGCCACGGGGAGAAGATTGTTAAGACCTCGGGAACCGAACCAACAAAGCATGATGTGCCTTTTGTTTTGCAATAAATAGTGTTGTACGTACCATGGGTGTTTCGTGCAGACTCTGCGGTTGAAAAAGATGTGACATCAATTGCGGCAGCACGGCGCAGCGGTGGCAGTGTTTGCTTGATCCCGTGAGTGGCAGTACATAGTGGATACAGCACGGACGGGACGGGTGCTGGCAGACTGGCAGAACACGCGACCAAGACAGTGTGCTGTTGTTGCTAGTAGCTGGCCTGCAGCTGCTGGGCCAGGTAGGCGTGATTCTCTCGCCAGTGTTTATGAGCGAGGTACAGGGCCGTTGGCGCTATTAATAGTTTAATGGTGCCCCAAACTCGGTACCGGGTAGTGAAAACGCGGTTGCCCTCCCCGGCCCCCTGCGATAACTCCGGTCTGTTTTCGCAAACGCAAGAGACCATACCTTACGATCTCACATAGCAGGCGTTTTCACACTCACTCAGGCAAACATCACATCAAGACAGATTACACCCATCATCTCTGTACATGTCCCTTTTCGAGGAAGACAGACCCCTGGTCTATGAGATCCGTATGGCTTATATAGATGATGATGATGCCGTCGAGTAAGAACCGGGTGATGATCTGAATGATCTACTGCTACATAGTACATGTCATGTTTACTGGGTCGGATTTTGCACTAAACAGATCCTGCACAGCGTATCAAGACGACACATGTAGGATCTATATGATCTTCAAGATCTATATATGATCTATGCGATCTATATGAGCTATATGAGCATGGTATATTTTATTAATGGTCTTATATGACCTACATGATCTATATGACATATATGGTATGTATCTATATGATCTATAAGATCTATAAGATCTATAAGATCTATATGATCTATATGATATGTGTGATCTATATATTATCTATATATTATCTATATGATCTACATGATTTATGTGATATATATGTATGATCTATAATATATCTATTGTGACCTGCCCGATGTGTGGAACATTCCGTACGATTTTAACCCTATCGAGAAGAGCACCCTCAAATACACGTAAATAGGTTTAGCCGTTTTTGTTGTTGCCGCTGCTATCGCTGCTCTCACATTGACTCGCCGCCGCAATCCAACCACAGTCCGTGGTCACAAAACATGCTCCAATTATTAACTCTGGGGTACAAGAATACCTCATCACGAAAATACACGATACGTAGCGCTCGGTCGTAAGCGATACACCCCAAGCGCTGATCGGTCAGCGGCATGTCGAATTAGACTTGTGTGCTACGATAGAAGCAGCTGTTGTGGTATATCCCCTCGCCTGCCTGAACGAACAGCACCGCCCCTTCTTCTGTCGGAAGATATCCGGCGGACAGCAAGCAACTACTACAGTAATATCAGAGACGTAACATCCAAGCAACCCTCGTGTGAGAGGCCATTACAGAGCCAGAGGCACGTGTTATGGAGTGCTCTCCGTGGATTTGGGTAGTCTGTAGATTCGGCGTGAAACCATGTCATGGTTGGGGTGAAGCCAGGTGATAGCAGATGTTACACTCACGGCAAGGCCATCACAGATGGGCTTTAATGTAGGTGGCGGAATGGTCCAAAAGGACTTCCCCTGTCGTTCACCGCTTCTTTCCGCTGCCCACAGGTCTGCTTTGTTGTCTTTGAGTGTCCTTTTAGAGTAATAAAGTCTGCTTTTGTGTCTAGTCAGCAAGCCACGAGGAGAGACGGATAAAGACGCCGGAATCACGAGGACAACGCCTACCAATACCGACCAAAACCGACACCCTGCGTCCCCCTTGGGAGCACCTGTTTCTTAAACTTGACACACGCCTGCATAGCAAGAGGTCGGTCCGTAGGTCCATGCTGCCCCCAATACTAATACACAGAACTTTAATTTATGCCTATTAGACTATATGTACATTACAAAAATAAAAATACACTCCAGCTGTGAGATCGAATATTTTGTCGAAACTCACCTTTGCAAGCTGTGTGTGATACTCCGATCACGCGTATTACGGGTTGTGTGTCCTCATTAAGGATATAGGTCGGCGACTCCCCTTGCAACTACAGTGTAGCGATCAGGGTCAACAGGGTGATGTTAGGCAGTCTGTGCGCGGAAACTACAAAACCCGTTTCTGAGGGGGACAAAATCTGACAGCTGTGGAAGGAAACGCATCAGGTTATCAAGCGAATCCTGTAAGTCGAATAACCGGTGAGGGGAGGGCGGAGTTGTTAAGGACGTGGGGGCCTGGTTTTGATCAAAATGGAGCGGGGGTGGGGGGGGGGGGGGGGGGGGGGCAGGTCAATTTGTGCGTGGAAACTATAAATCCTTCAAGGGGATAAATCTGACGGTTTTGGAAAGAATGCACCAGTTCATCATGGGGGGGGGGAGGCGGGACGGACGGGGCAGCTCAATCTGTGCGTGGAAGCTATACATCCTTTAAGGGGATAAATGTGAGGGTTTTGGAAAGAATGCACCAGTTTATCATGTATATCCTGTAATTCGTACAACCAGTGAGTAGAGGGCGGAGTGTTCGAGGGGGTGGGGGTGGGGTCGGGGGGGGAGGTGGGGGGGGGGGGGGGCGAAAGGGCTTTAGGTCGCATAGATGTAGGGGTTTACTATACGCGTGGTGCTAGGTCTAGGCGATGGTGCGGATGGTGAGGAAGGAGGGGGCGTTGGGGGCGGGGGGGCGGGGGAATTGCAGCAGCGGCATGGATGTCTCTAGAAAGATAATGAGGTGATATCCAGTGCGTGGAAGAGTTTATTACTCTGGCGGATTTCGATATTAGGTGGGGCGTTTGAGCAAGAGAAAGCGAGGAAAAGAAAAAAGAAAAAAAAAAGGCGGGGGGGGGGGGGGGGCAAGGGTTTTCAAGAGGTTTAGGTGACCTAACATTAAAATACATTCCAGCTGTGAGATCAAAGCATCTTTGCAAGATTGTGTGTGATACTCCGATCGCGCGTATTAATCATATATGTAGGGGCTTGCTATATGCGTGGTGCTAGCTAGGTCTACGCGATCGTGCGGGTGGTGGGGAAGGAGGGGGCGTTGGAGAGGGGGGGGGGGGGGGGTGAATGAAAGCTACGAATGAAAGCTTAGTGTACGTACAGTACTCAATCAATTTCTGTTTTTACAGTTGTTGGGTGAGGTCTAGAGGTCCTCAGGATGTTTTCCTTGTTTGGTGCACTCTACTGCCGTGGCATGCACGCTACTACTACTACTACTACTGCTACTACTTCTACTGCTACTACTACTACTCCTACTACTACTACTACTACTACTACTACTACTACTGCTACTACTACTACTACTACTAATACTAATACTGCTACTGCTACTACTACTACTACTACTACTACTGCTACTACTACTACTACTACTACTACTAATACTAATACTACTTCTACTACTGCTACTACTACTACTACTACTACTACTGCTACTACTACTACTACTACTACTACTACTACTACTACTACTACTACTACTACTACTACCACTACTACTACTACTACTGCGACTACTGCTACCACGAAAGATTAGTACTATCAATAGTACTAGCTCCTACGAGTACTGTACGCATGTGATGATCCTCCTTGCATGTGACAGGGTGGTCATCACTTTTACTCGATGTTAATCGACTGGGATCCTATGCCTTGCTAGGCTCCCAGGAGGAACACCATAACAACAGCATGATGAGCTTTTCAATCTCCACGGAGCTGATAGCAGCGAGATTGTCTCCGTTGTTGTGCTTTCTTGCTTATGGCTGTTGCGTAGCAACTGACTATACTGCTGCAGCTGTTGCGAGGCAACGTAGCTATCTTCAATACTAACAGCATTTCCAAGCTTTAGGGACGATTAATCCAGCCGTGTGATCAGAAGGACCGACAGGCGAATATTATCGATTTATTTGTTGCCCAGTATGTGACCATATATTTTGTCATCTCGAGGTCTGGGATGAACAATGAAGACGAACACTATTTAGGTATGGTTGTGCTGATGATGTCGTTGCTAAGAAAGAATGGCATTACCATTATGCGAAGACAACATACACACGTATAATATCGTATTACATACCTGTCTCCGTATTCGGTCACGTCGCATTTAGAGCGCGGTTTCTTCCAGCAGCTGCGCTGGGAACTGAAGGGGTCCACTCCTGGTGGCCTCGCCTTGCCATAAAAATTGCCCCATCGCTGAGCTTCAGTCTCCCACAGTTTGGCGCTGCTCGCGTCAATGATTGGATCGTCTTTGTCTTGACTCCCGCTTTCCGTCCCGCCGCGGCCGTCACCGGCTGACAGCGACCGGCTAGGCGGACGCTAAAAACGACACGCGATCACATTATAAACGAGATTTTGGGGACAATCGGATCAAAATATTGCCGCACATGACATGCTACGGTGTCATACGGTATCATATACGCGGTGCATATGGTTTCCGATGGTCCTGGCTTGAGGAGGTGTCTATTAATACCTGACCCGAAGACTAGTACACTGCTGTTGCTAGGACAAGAAAATAGCCAAACAAAACTCTTGGCCTAGAGCAATATATATTTTAATAAATAATTGAAAAACGTCAGCTGTGAGTGCGACCGATTGAAAGATTGAAACTAGACTTTGCAAGCTGCTATATATACACTTGCATATATATATATGCGAAATTATTTGCATTACACGAAAAATGGGATTTCAGCGATATACTGGGTAGTTAATCCACTGAATTTCAAAGGAAACAAGAACGACATTCCGACGATTTTGCCGCTTTTCCAACTCCAAAAACATTTCTCGTCTAGCTACAAGTGTTTTGTCTTCTTGTATGTCGGGAGTGCTGTTATATGGCTTAGTTTGGGTAAGCTATTAGTTAACCTTTTGCAAGTGGTGAAACGGACGAATACCCCACTGATTCCTCAACAAATGGCGTCGTCGGCAGGACATGGCTTTTTTGGGTCGTGGGTTCAAATCCCACGCCCACCATATAAACTTTTTCGGACTTTCCGCATGTCGAACTTGAAAAATACTCTCCTCGTATACCCAGGGAATGAAACGTCTTGGATTATTGACAGGTCCGCCGGTATATCCGGCCGACCTGCTATCCCGCCGTTTCAGGGGGGAAGAGTGTTATTAGGCTTAGTTTGGGTAAGCTATTGGTTAACCTTTTGCAAGCGGTAAAACGGACTAATACCCCACTAATTCCTTAACAGTGCGGTGCTAAACATGACGGAAGGCTTACGGAGCTCGCCCCGCCCGCGAGAAAGGATTTCTTGGAGGAGAAGTGCTCCAACACCGCGAGCGCTCTGTCGTATCGTAGCACGCGTCTTGTGCGAATGGATGAGAAATGAAGAGGCTAGCTGTGCGTGCGTGCGCAGACGCCGTATTCTATGGGAGGAGAGCGGCTTAAAGCTTTAGTTTCATTTTTCTTCTTCTGAGTCGACAAACAATCGTTCGTGTGTATAGGTTTTCCTGTTCTGCTAGCTTGGGTCTCCCTCCTTGGCTTTCTTCTGTAATACTTCCTGCTGGGAATGTTTGTGACGAGCGATCGATGTTTTGAAGCTCACGTTGATTGATCGTTGCACACACACACATTGATTCTTGTCGTATCTGAAAAAAATAAAATAAAAAGTGTGACATCAATGAGGGCGTCTGGTGGTGGTTCTGATTTACTTCATTATCTGTGTCTACTGACGATCGCCACCTTCTTCTGTCCCGCCGTCGCCGTCGTAGGCTGTGTCAGCGACCGCCCGCGGCCGGACACTAACAAGACGCGCCTCCATAACATTTACGATTTTGGGGAAGAGGGGTTCGTTGTGCGCACGCCATGTCCTCAGCGAGGAACCGCTCTACTTTCTTCCTCTCTTCTCTTCTCGAGCAAAAGCCGTCTCTCAATATGGACGGACTGACAAGCAAAGTTCGCTCGTTTTCTATCAGCATTATTACATTTAGTTGCCTTTTCGACAATGTGTAGCGCTTGGGTTTGGACCGATCATACCAGATCAACATACAAAGCACATTCAGGACCCAATCGCTCAAGACGGGGAAGATGCTATACCAAAATCACCCGACCTTAATACCTGACGAAAGCTACATTGCCCGTTTTCTATTCATTTGGCTACTACTGCTCTTACTACTGCTGCCGCAACAGGAACGCAAATAGCCAACACTGTGGTTCCACGTTATTTTTTCTCGGCACGTGGGCGTCGGCGTCCCCACCAACAGGATCAATCAGCATGACATATATATGCGGGCTGCAGGCACAGCGTACCATGCGCGTGCTTTTCAGGGTTTTTCGCGGGTCATTTGACCCAGCCCGCGGGTCGGTTCATGATTTTTTTGAAAACTGACGGGTCGGGTCAGATCGGGTCAGGAAGTTTTCAAAATATCACGGGTCGGTTTGGGTCATCCTGACCCGATCCGTCCCGCGAGAAAAGACCCGCGACTCATGAAAAGCCCTGGTGCTTTTGAGTGCCTGATGGGTCAAAAATCGCAATTTTGACGTGCGTGTGGCGCTTTTGCTCTTTCAAAGAACCGCGTCGTGCAGTGATTCCCTGGTGAGTTTACACAAATAAAAACATAAAATATCTGCCGCCAAAACCCAACAATCCGTTTTCGAATGTTCCACACAATAAGAAGAGCGTCCTCGTTTTACTTCAGTCAGTTACAGCCCCCTTTTTAGAGCTACACACGCGCTATGGGGTGCAAGTTGTAAAGTTAGAAAAATACTACCGAATAAGTAAGGAGTTTTTGGGTGGTAGGCGTATTTTAGTTCATAGACATTTGTGGCGGCAGTAACAGGGTTTCATGCGTGAGAACATGAAACAACGCGCCTGCTTCTCCCCTGCCGACAGAGAGTCGGCTTCGTAGGTCCTTGGGTCGACCTCCGTGGGCTTCCTGGCGATGAAGACCAAGTTGTTCGGGTTGAGGAAGAACCGGTGCGGCACGCCAATCGTCGCATTTTCTTTCTTGATCACCTCCGCCCACATTGCCTGCCACCCGTAGACATTGCACGGAGTACACGGATACTGGGATTAAGGATTGTCCGAAACGATGCCTGCGCGCCGGATGTTTACGTTCAGCAGTATTAGTACTACCGCAACACTGTGCGGCAGTACGTTGTGCTCTTGTGTACAGCGGAACGCTTAGTACGAGAGTACGTCAAGTATTCAGGTTAGACTGGTTAACGCATTTTCATAATGACGTCCTGACATTTTGTTGGGACCACTCTGCACTTTTTCCCTTCTAAAGTATCATCTACAAGGGCTCCGCGTCGCGGGCGACTGACGCCGCCCGCTACGCTCGCGCAAGGAAGATTTCAACTAAATATCAAGGGGGCCGAAAGAGGAGGCCCATGGATTAGTGCAACTAGCGATAATAGGTACTTGTGCGGAGCTGATTGCCCTGTCTGTGCTGTGCGCTGTATGTTGGCGATGTCACGTTCTGATCGGCAGTACAGTAGTACGGGTGTGATTGGCGAAGGAAAAACGCGAAGAGGACCGAGATGGAGGACAAAATCAACGACGGAAGCAAAAAGACGAGTAATGGAATCGTAATATGATCCTTTCATTGTACAGAGCTCTGTACTGCTGCACACGTATAAAATAACAGCAATCACCCCTTGCCCTACATGTATAGTCTATGCCCAGCGGTACTTTCAAAACATCGCAGGGGATCTTGGATTGGTTGGCTGGCGCAGTGCTCATTACTATACCAACGAAACCCATAGTCCTCTTTTCAGCTCAACTAGGGTGCTAAAACATTTTATCATTCCTTCAAGGCACCACTCTCGGTCGTGGACGCGTTCTTGCGCGACATATAGTCTAGACTGCGCCGCCGTTTTCGACCCTCAGTGCCGCGTCGAGAAATGTAACCAAGGTCGTACTGTACAACAGCAGTAGTTGTATTAATAGTAGCATAGTTTGGCTGGCATGGCACAGGGTATTTCTCCACTCCAGAGTGACTGGAGCCTGTCCTGTGACCACGGACTTGACTATGCGAGTTATTAATGTGACAACAACAACGACAACAACAAAAACAACAATAACAACAACAACAACAACAACAACGACAACAACGACAACGACAACAACAACAACAACAACAACAACAACAACAACAACAACAACGACGACAACATCAACAACAACAACAACAACAACAACAACAACAACAACAACGACGACAACAACAACAACAACAACAACAACAACAACAACAACAACAACAACAACAACAACAACAACAACAACAACAACAACAACAACAACAACAACAACAACAACAACAACAACAACAACAACAACAACAACAACAACAACAACAACAACAACAACAACAACAACAACAACAACAACAACAACAACAACAACAACAACAACAACAACAACAACAACAACAACAACAACGACAACAACATATACTCTCTACCTACGGAACCCGCGCGTACTCTGTGCCCCACTCAGCAGTCGGCTAGAAAGGTTGGGAACACATGTGCTATAATAATGCTTTGTTGCACATCCCACACACAAGTTCTTGCTGCGTGCGACATATTTGCCGTTTTCCGACGTTCTTATCTCGGTTCATTCGATACCTCGTCATGCGTCAAAACACCCTGCCCCAGCGACGACACCCATGAGCTTGGAAACGCTCATACCTGTCGCGCGACTTCATCCACAACGTTAGCGCCATCCTTTGCGGCCATCAGGAACAACTCTGGCCGGGGCGGAAGGGAAGGGTCACGGGACGTAGTGTGAAGGATGAAGAACGCCGCATGCGCACGGCATGCTATAGGCACATGCTGCATAAGCATTGGTCGGACACGATACAGATGCGCGGCATAAACTATGCCGGTTCGGGTAGCAAACAGTTTGCTTGTCAAATTATGTATCGGTTCGTCCATTTCGATCTCGCAAACCAGCCGCATTTATCAGGGCATGATTGTTGAGAGCTGGCCGCAGAGCACTCTGTTTACGAGTCCCTACAGACAGGGTCTAGGAGCGCACGGCGTGGTGTCCATGGGTGTGGAAACCAAATACCGCTATCGCACACCGGTGAGAGGAGTAGAGTATGCTGTGGCACATTGCCTCTCGGTGTGCGCGTATCCTCCCAAGTTCCGACGAAATCTTGCTCGAAGTCCAACGTGACTACGGATGAATCCCGCCGCATTTTTCAATATTTGCTACTTTCCCATAATATCAAGGACCTTTTATCTTCATATTAAAACCAAAACAACCCTTAAATTTGCGTCCGTGTCGATACGCACGATCCGACGAGCAGAGCTACGTCGCTGTACTTTTTCGAACCCAGGTACGACGGTACGGCGGCCTGAAAAGCGACAAGCGACAAGTTTCGTGTATTTTTTGGTGATTTTGTGTGATTGATGTCAACCTTCATGGGAGGGCATGCAGCAGTACATCAGCGCAGCACACAGCAGTAGGTGTCGTAAGTACACAACAAGTGTACATTATTCTGCCTGCGCGCGCGTGTCGCACAGCCCCCCCTTACATTGAAGTTGTGATGCATCCCCCACAGATCCCAGCCCCAGAAAGGGCTGCTTCATACTGGTGTGGCCGTTTGCTGAACTGTACAATTTGCCAGAATTTCATAGTTTTTCACGACACTTTTCCTTCTGAAGCAGGCCTCTAACACTATTAATACCTGGTAGGCTATAACATGGAGTGTAATTCCTTACCCTCTCGTACCCCTTTGTTAGAGCCCCCGAACCCCTCCCAATACTAAATCCAAGTAATTTTGTCCCTAAAAACGGGTTTCCAGTTGTAAAAAAGGGGTTAAGAAAACGTGTGCTGCATTCCGCGGTTGCTTTCGGAACCCAGGATACGGGAGCGCTGCCCCCGACGCTTTGATTGGGTCGTGTTGTCTGTTTCGTTTGTGTGAGCACTGTCTGCCTGTATGATGCTTGCTACACTACTTGTTTAAAAGGTGCGGCCTGCAGCAACAGCAGCAGTGCAAATACGCGTAGTTGTTCGTCTTGTTTCGAGGCGCGCCTTGGTTTATATTTTCACTTTTAAGTCATTGTTTTCCTTCTGCGGTACCACTTGCCTCTTTCCCCGTGCGTTCCCTTATCTGTTCTATATAGTATTTTTTTTTTTCTTTTTCTTTTTATATTCCTTGCTAACAAGTGAGTGTCTTTGTCGCGTGCGTGTTGGCTTGTTACTTGATACTACTCCGTATATTATTAATAATGATTTGTTCTGTTGTATACTTATGAATTATTATCTACATATATCGAGCTCGTTTCTGTTGCGCCGACCGTCTATAGGGGCCTGGAGCGTACGACGTTCGAACAGCCAGTCGCCAGTGTCTAAAAAAAGCACCCGCTACTTCGTTCGGAGGGTCTTTGAACAAGGTCGATCGGGAGCGGACGGGGCCTTTGAAAGTCGTCGGAGACAAGAACTACGTGCCCGGTCCGTGTTCCTACGCAGTCGAGGCCGAGGAGCAGGTGAACAGTTGTAGCCCATACACCACCGCTCGTAGCAGCGACCAAAAAAACATCATGCAGCGCCCTAACCCTAACCCGCTATATATACTACGAAAACAAATGAGGAGCTCAGAGCCGACGCGTACTTGAAAAAAAAAAAAAAATGATTGAGATTATGCGCGGTCTTACTCATTTTCCTTTTCGGCATCTGCATAGAAATCAGGACCAAATATATACCATTCTGCCCGTAATATAATAAACACTTAAATTCAATATTTTAATATCCAAAGTTTGCTTATATTTACGGAGAGAGTGGTATGTTTTTTTTGTGCATATCGTGCTGGTTCTGGTTGATACATCATAGCAGCCTGCGTCGCTTTGTGTGGCTGACTGATCCTGCAATCGTTTGTTTTGAAGTCATCATTTTCTTCCCCCTGTGAAGCCCCAATAGCGCACCTCGTACAGAGCTTTATGGAGACTCGGGACCTATCATCCGACCTCTGGCGAATGACCGCACGGAGTGTTTGTTGCTGATGGTGGACCACCGACTGTTACTCCACTGTTTGAGACTTAAATAACAACAGTACTACTACAACTTTCACGTATGATACGATCGGCCAACCAATAACAGGCGAGGGAGCTATGCGATCGACCGCAGACATCAATATTCTCGAAAGCCGCTCGAGACGACCTGAGCAAGCTCTTCCTCGGAAAGGACGCCATCGCCTACATCACCAGCCGCACCCCCGGTCCAGGCACCTACGATCTCAGACGAAAGCGGCCCTCTTTGCTCTCGCCTTCTTGCGAGCCGGGCACGAGCATCGGCGGGCCGCTGGCGAACGTCGATCGCGTGCAAACGGGACCTCTCGGGGAGGCATACAAGTCGTTCACACCGGGGCCGGGAGCTTACGATAACAGCGACGATGAGGACCGTGAGGCAAAGCCGTCGCCATCGCGACTACGGAAACCTGGTGGTCGATTTTCTAGACGCGATTTTTCGGGTTCGGTTCTGTCGGGCGCAAGAACGACTGACGGGACTTCCGCTACAGCGATGGGTTCAGTGGTATCCCAGTCTGAAACGGACTCAACCACGCGTGGGAAGGGTGGAAAGGGTGGGAAGGTAAGAGGGACTACAAAGGCTGCGGAGAGCAGTTTCCTTTTGGAGCCTTTTGTAGCAGCGCGACTCGGTCTCACTCACCCACCCAGGTGATAAATGCCACGGTTGAAGTTCAAACCGATCTAACTGACCCAGATGGCCCAAGTACAAAAAAACAAACCACTTTCACCACCCGGGTGATAAATGCCACAGTTGACGTGCACCCTTTTCTTTCTCCTCACACGACGAGCTCAACACCCCACCCCGAGACGGATTTCGATAAAAACGAAAAAGTCCAAACCGCTCAACTGACCCATGGTCTAAGTGTACAAAAAACGAAAATGAGGTTACCACAAGACAAGAATGGCGCGTTTTCGACGATTTTGGGTTAGATAAGAGACCATATCATGATTTAGATGATGTTATTTTTGGCGAAGAAGTGCTCCGTCTATCGTAGCACGCGTCTGGGGTTTCACGTCTGGTTTTCGTAGCGCTCACGATATTCTTAACACGCTGCCCGGAAAATACAGGGACTGTTTTGGTGTTGAAATGAGGCATAAACAGTTATCGCACTCACAACCGCAACGCTTAAGATGCCACCGTGTAAGTCTACCTCTAGACCATCAACAAGGGGAGGGGGCGGGGGTGCATGCATGCATGTATGGCCGTAGTCTTCAGCCAAACAACATTCGGGGAGGGGGGAGGGGGGAGGGGGGTGTACCCGAACTTCATGCATAGCCGTGTAGTCGTATGGCCATATATATAGACCTTTGAATCCCTACAGTGTCATGGCGGAGCATGTCGGTTTTGCACCGACCACAGGCAGACATCGCGTGCACCAAGCGTGAACTGCCGTGACGTGTTCGGCGAGTGGTATGAAGGGTGAGCTGCATGTTACTAAGAGCCACTCGTGAAGCTGATTTCCGCACCCTTGTGCACACTTTCTTGCATATCGGATGACAGCTAGCTTCGAATGCATTTGTTTGTTGTCTGGTGTGTGGTCACTTCCAGAGACCGCAACGGGTCATATTCTGTAACTGCTTCGTGGGTGCTATTACCATATGCACATTACGCGATACCATCCCACTTGCAGCGCGCAGATAAAGTTCTCCACCCCACAAAATATTGACCTAACTCGACCACCATCTCGGTTACGTAAACACAAGAAAAGCAAAAGACTGTGATCTCGTCGTCTATCTCACGCAGTGAGAGGCGTGTTTTACAGCGTCGTTATCGACCGACGCCAACCCCAGCGTTGCAGCAGCAGCAGCAGCAGCGCGCGGGGAAAGCCTACCCGGGGGGATTGGGGGGGGGGGGGGGGGGGGGGCTATATGTGTGTGTGCCACAACCGTGTGGCGAAGTCGGGAGCTACCACGAATGATGTAGCAAGAGCAAAACGATAATTTCATAGATTACCACATATGGTACCACATCTGCTGGGGCCGCCCTGCAAAAACCATTGACTTGTAAAACAATTAACCCGCACGTGTTTCTAATATGTTTAGTTTTTGCCCTTGCACTTCGTCGCACGGTCCCATTAAGGTTTCCCGGGGCCTGGTGGGCGATGCCGACTCTCAGCAATCGTCGGAAACACATCTCCCTCATCCAAGTCAAAGCCGGCACGGGATAGAAGGCGATGGCGGTTATTTGGTCTGCGACAGTAGTATTAGTAGGAGCCCGTACGAGAGAGGTGGCACGTCGAGGGGGGGAGCCGAGAGCCCCTTTAGTCTCTCCCCGTTCCGTTTTGTGGGTCATGAGGTAAGACAAGCAAAAAATATTACAGATTTTTTTTTCCAAGGAATTATGAAAATGAAAATGCTCAAACCCTCTCTCTCCCTCCCTCCCTCCCTCCCTCCAAACAAACAAAGAAAACGGCGTACATTAAGTATAGTCTATATACCGGGGAGTATCGTAAAATAAAAAAGTCGATAATAATTGTGCACGTAATTTTGAAACACGGCAACATTCAACATTTTTCAAGCCCCTTCAAACCAAAGAACAGATATTAACACCGCGGACTAAACTTGTACACCGGAATCGTCGAAGCATTTTGTCGACATGTTAGGTAGAGATAAAAGTCAAATGATGATCACGTCGCTTTGGTGCCCTCGTTTGGGGTCACCATACTACATCTCACAGTACATCACAGTGGACACTCGAGCCAAAACAAGGGACCTGTGGTAAGAGAAGTCATCCCACGGTAGCCACGGTAGGGTAGCGATTGCAGTTTTTGCGCCAAAAAAAGGTATACATGGCCGGTTGAGCTCCTCAAGTGCGAAACTATCGGTTTGAGTGTATATAATGATCATTTTATTATACCGCATAAAGGGTGGGGTTTGCTGCGCGAACTAATAATGCCTTCGAAATGACATTTCGGGGCGTGAGATATTTGAGCTCTCTCGTGTTGGGAGCTCAGAAAGTTCTCAAGAATCTGCTGCTGCACGCCCCTAGCGTGCGGGATGACTCGAAACATAGAATACTCCCGGACATGAAATAGCTGTGTGCGTTCGCAGTCACGTCGTAGACAAAGAGACAATGCGGCATCTTTAAACCGCGTTCTGGCGCGCAAGCTGTAACGCGACAGCTGGTGTGGGGCTTTTTCTTTTTTTTCGTTGTGGCTGGGACCTTGACACGATAGAGGTACGTAGCACTTTCTTGGCTGAAACGGTGAAACGGTGAATCGGTGAGTCTGAATCATGGGGCTCCTTAACCTAGAGCCGTAGGATTTTTCTTGTTCTTTTTTTCTTGCCATAATTTTCGATGTATGAATATACCTGTGAATATAGGACAGTAGGCCATGGGATTTTGTTCATTTTCATCCGGGTAGCACTTTCGGTTTACTCTTCAAGGAAAATCAGTTATTGTATGAGTTATTGTATGAGTTGTTGTGTGAGTTATTGTATGAGTTATTGTTTGAGTTATTGTATGAGTTATTGTATGAGATGTATGAGTTGTATGAGTTATTGTATGAGTTGTATGAGGTGTACGGCTCTTCAAGTGAGAAGCAGAGGGAGGCTCAGAGAAAAAAACGGTGCGTCTCTATCGCAGCACGAGTCACAAGTGCCGGCTAGTTTGTGGCTGGTCTAAGTCGGTTCTTGCTGTGGCTTATGTTGCCCAGGAGCAAGCAAACTGGCAGCTCCCGTTTCAAGTGCGGAGGCCAGCGACCATTCCGGCTATAGAAAGACAAAATCGCGGGAGCGTGGGAGGCGCGGAATCGCGATCTCCATCCAGGTCAGTGGCGCATAAGGGATATCAGGGGAGATGGCAATTTTTCGGCCCGTGACGGACGGACGGACGGACGTCTAGACGCAAGACAGTATTAATAGTTTTAGTGCAGGATCTGGTAAATATGTGAATGACGGCAACCCAAACGCCGTCTCTACTGACGTATTGATGTGGCTGACGGCAACCAAAAACGCCGTCTCCTGGCCTGTTCTGTGCGTGTGCTGCAAGGTGGCTGTGGCGGTTGTCGTTGGCGTGAGACAAAATGAGCGCAAATGCGCCACAGCCTCGGGGGAGAGTTTCACACCTCGAGAAAAGATCGCCATAGATCTACATCATACATCATCAGCTAAATCCTACATCCGACTGATTCTACGATAGCCCCCCCCCCCCTAAATGAAAAAAACGTTTATTTTTCACGAGTTCACGTTTCATGGTTGCTCGACATAAGAAACGATGCTATTTATAAAAAACATGTCTTCATAAAATTTTGTTGTTCACAAAGAAAGGGCTATTAATACCGAACGATGACGTCGGGGGGGGGGGCAAGGGGCACCGTATTTCAGGAGATACGATCGGGGGCTGGTTTGAAAACCGGCGATATCGTTAAAGAAAAGTTGGGGGGGCTATCCTACAGCGATTCACCTGTCGTTTTAGCTATGTTAATTGTTCCCCAGGGTCTGTGTGCAGTACATTAGTCCAGATCCAACCCAGGAACTACATGTATGCGTTGGGTCACTCTGATGATCCAGCTCTCACCCCCGGTAACACGAGTCATATCTGTGCACAATGCGGATCGTATTGCTGACCAGGGATCTGTCTGCCCCGAGATAAACAGATCATTCAATAGGCCATCAATACGAATAGTACAACGCATCTCATCTGTCCGATAGGTAGGTGGAGGGTTTTCACACAGAAGGTGCTGGCACACCTCCTTCTCCTTCTCCTCCTTGTACACGTACCGAGGTTGTTCGTCACCTGCACATATAAATACTACGGGGTACACATATATATAGTCTAAGCTTGTTCTTGCTGCGCAGCTGTTTAGGAGTTAACGACGTTGAGCAGTTAGACGCATGCTACTAAAATAGTAATAATAGTTGTAATAATGGTACTATAAATAGTACTAGTAGTACTATATAGTACTATTAATAGTATTAATAGTACTATTAATAGTACGGTAGAGATGCACCATGCTACTAATAGTACCAATAGCAGTATTAATGGTACTTATAGTACGGTAGAGATGATGCAGCATTATTTTTTTCCGAGGCTCCTCGCTTGCTAAACTACTTTTAAACCAGCCTATAATACCTACTCGTATAATACCTACCTCTCACCAAAACAGAAGAACTTATTTGGAGACAATTGAAAGCTGATTTTGGAGGAAATTAAAAACCGATTTGGAGAAAATTGAAAAGCTGATCTGGAAGAAAATAAAATTAAACTGAGTTCTGAGAAATTACAAGTTCTCCCCCGATGAACAATCCAATCCTACAGGAACCTGTAGTACCCGGCCTTGAGTGTACAACGAAACACGCTGCGAAAAAATGACCAAAATTCGGACGATTTGGGGTAAAGAAAACGTTTCAGTCAAAAAGTGCTCTAGATTTATCTATCGTACACAGCATACGCGTCTGCCTGTATGCTGTAGTGGTACTCCAAGTGGGGGATGCGTGGTTGGTCGGTGTCGGGAAGCGTGCTCCTCATGGGTTCCGGTGCCCTTGTTTGGTCTCTCCTCATGGCTCGCTGGATAGACTCAAGGCTTATGCGAAAACGTTTCAGTCAAAAAGTGCTAGATCTCTCTGTCGTACATAGCATACGTATTACGCGTCTGCCTGTATGCGGCACATTTTAGGATGGAAAATGAGGTAATATAACATTAACGTGACCAGCCCAGATTCCGCCACCAGGTGCCGTCCCCCGTGCGCCAACACCGTTTCGTGCTGCAATCTCTTCTATCAATAGCCACTCGGTATATTGTCACTCAAATATGTCAACAATGACTGATTCTACGATAGCGCCCCCCCAAGACCAGCGTTTTTTTTTAGCGAACGTTTTATGGCTGCTCGCGACACAAGGAAAGATATACAATTGAAAACGAAGTATCCGTACATTTTCTTGTGTGCGAAGGCCTATCGATCGATGACGTCGGGGAGGGTGTCGAGGGACAACGTATTTCAGGAGGTACGACGGGGCGAGCCGGTTTTGAAACCGTCGATTTCGTTCAAGAACAGTTGGGGAGGCTACCGCAAAACGACCCCAATGCAAGCAGCGTCACGTTGCGTTGTTGCCATCGAGGTCAATACCTCCAAGCCAATACTGTAAACCAATGCCGCACGCTTTGCGATCTCTATCACCAATCATGCCCAGAAAGGCACGGACAGTTCTTGTTCCGAGGTTCTCGCTCCCCGAATAGTTCTCCCCAAACTCGCTCGACTATATATATGGCAATTTTTTAGCACGTTCTTCATGACCCGATATTGTCACGGGAAGAGAGAAAGAGAGAGTCAATCAAAAGCTCATTTTTGCCTTGATTCATTTCGGCTCTCTACCTTTGTCGCCAACCCTCAACTCTCTTGCGCTTGTTCTGTGTTGATGTGTTGGCATGTTGGTACACTGCTGTGCCACATTATACGGGGACATACCGCGATCGGCACAGAAAATCGAAGGTTTCTAGCGGCAAGGGGCCTACTTCGCGAGGGACGGCATTCAACACCCCCCCGTGGTCTGTTCAGTCTCCTGGCGGCGGTAACGTGAGTACACGCCTTTGCTACAATTTTAAGTGACATAAACCACATAACCCATGCTCTAGATACCCCGTGTACCAGACGTGCACCGACTGAGAAAAAAAACTGCTCAGCATCTATCTTTGGAAAATCGTTGTTTGCTTCGCACTATCATATTACTATTATTGGTGATCTACCTAACAGATTACGGGGGGGGGAACATACAGTTAGTAGTCGTAACCAGGACCACATATGGTTAGCAGAAACAGGGCGTTTTATATCTAGACTATGTCTATATCTATATATTTATGTTTATCGTGTATGTCCTGATTACGTTGGTCCTCCGTACGTAGTAGGCCTTGGGGGGTTGCTACTACTTTCATTTTCTCTCTGAAAAATGATTTGTTGTGGGTGAAGTAAATTATAATGACCCTCAAACTACCAGCCTCGGGAACTGTAGGTGCTGCTTCTAGAGTGTACCATGCGTGAGCCTCGTTTACCAAGCACTCTACTATTTATAGACATTTTAATACTGATAGTAATGAGGCAAGGACGAGCGCGAAGCGCGACGTTGTTCATGGATTTTTTTTAAACTCTTCATTTCTTGGCGCGTTCAGGCTCCCACTCTGTTAGCGGTATGCTCGCCTGTTCGTCTGTCTGTCTGTCTGTCTGTCTGTCTGTCTGTCTGTCTGTCTGTCTGTCTGTCTGTCTGTCTGTCTGTCTGTCTGTCTGTCTGTCTGTCTGTCTGTCTGTCTGTCTGTCTGTCTGTCTGTCTGTCTGTCTGTCTGTCTGTCTGTCTGTCTGTCTGTCTGTCTGTCTGTCTGTCTGTCTGTCTGTCTGTCTGTCTGTCTGTCTGTCTGTCTGTCTGTCTGTCTGTCTGTCTGTCTGTCTGTCTGTCTGTCTGTCTGTCTGTCTGTCTGTCTGTCCGTCCATCCGTCTGTCCGTCCGTCCGTCTGTCCGTCTGTCCGTCCCTGTTTGTATGTCTGCTGGGTGTACCGCCAACTGTCGTGTTTTGCGCTCGACTGGGATTTCGAGCTCGTCCCCAAACACTCGTCATGCAGTCCCGCTTCATCACGTGTCATTGGGCGTCGGCACACCACCTTATTGACGAGTATGCAATGGTATTGACAAGTGCTAAATAATATGTATCTCTCTGACGGCAGGCATCTTGGCAAACGCAAGCATCAACCGCACGCCCGACAACCACCTTTGGGCAAGGTACAAGAGCGCAGGCTGGGCAAATTCTTGCTCCGGGGTTCAAGGGCAACACAACAAGGAGCATAGCGGGAAACCCAGGGCCGGGGACCTACCGGAACGTCCCCGGGTCTTTGGGGCACCAGGTGAACAAGGGTTTGGTTGGGAATCCGCGTGCATTTTTGTGACTTTTTTACCCTGCACAGTATTGTTGCTTGCACCTGGGGCGTGTATGTGCCATGTAAGATATTTTGTACACACGTGGGCGGTATGATTGGGAGGAGCGCTACACATCAATGCCAGATGACAGATGGAATCACAGTTACTATGGATGGATGGCCATACGACTTAAGCACACAGTAGGTTCCCTAAATCACATAATATTCTATCAAGGTCGTTCATTTATCGTCCGTTTTATGGTTTACGTAGCTTCGAGGAAGAGCTCTCATTCCTCTCGCTTGGGTGGGTTTGTTCGTGGAAGCCAGCCATGACGCGTCTGAAAGTAACCATTCTCCCCCCGGTGACACGGAAAACACTGGATGAAGAGAGGACACGTTGTTATGTGCCTATTTCCGTAAAGCCATGCAATAAGCTACACCATAGTTCCCTTCCCCTCTCAAACTTTTATAAAGGCCATGCCATCGACAACGCACTCGATTGTTTCCCTTCAAAACTTGATTCTGTTCTACTTTCTGGGAAGGAATGCTTATGTTGATATCATCGTTGAGTGATCGATTTTGAAGCCCGTGACGCACATATATCGGTACGGAGATCACTTTTGGGGGGTTTCCTGCATTGGTTTGGGGTCAGTCGCGCATGTGTTGAGGATTCTTTCGAGCCGTTTTGTTTGTTGCGATAATATCCGCAAAGTAATGGTCAGATGCGCTGCGCGACATAAATTGCCTATGGGGGGCTTTGTCAGCGAGGTACAGAGTCACTCGCGTGAGTGTCTCAGACCGGTCACGCGTAGTGAATACTGCACAATGCCGCAGCCTTGGTGGGGTGTGAAAAGCGATAATCACCAACAATCACCAATAATCACCGATAATCACGATAATCACCAATAATCACGATAATCACCAATAATCACCAAAAATCATCGATAATCACGATAATTACCAATAATCACGGTGATCACCAATTATCACCCCCAATAAAATCACCGACAATCGCGATAATCACCAATAATCACGACAATGACCAACCATAACGCGCGTGCTACGATAAAAATGGAGCATTTTTGTGAATGACGTGGCTCCTTACCCTTTACAACTGGAAAACCTTTTTTGGGACAACTTTACTTGAAATTAATACAGGCTGGCATTTCGGGAGGCTGGGATTTTGGGGCTCTAAGATATCGTCGGGAGTACTTCGTTCTTGTTTTCCAGTAAGACCTTTTCTTATGATACCTAGGCCATGGATCTGTTCGTTGGGTTGCCATTCTTTCAGTTTACCCAAAAAACGTTTTCTTGGGGTGAGGTATGGTATGGTATGGTATGGTATGGTATGGTATGGTATGGTATGGTATGGTATGGTATGGTATGGTATGGTATGATATGGTATGGTATGGTATGGGGTATGGTAGCATGGCAGCTCCTCAAGTAAGAGGACCCTCAGAAACAAAATGGGTACACATCCTCTACCTAATACTCCTAATTGATTCCCCTGACATCGCGCTTTACGTGACTGGACCACAAGGTGGATTCAATGCTGAACAGTTCTCCCTCAAGCTTGTTCAGCCAAAGCGGTCGTCTTTGCATCAACCGGGACGCAGGAGTACCGGGCCCCGGGTCGTACGCGAGCGATTCCTCTCTGGGTTGTCAGGTGAGTTGGATTGAGCCACAACAGCCGACGAGTTGAATAGGGTCGCATCGTACCACAAGTACGGCGCAGGGCACCCATACTGTAGCACAAGTGCATCACAGGGAGGGCACCCGAGTTGAATAGGGCATACGGTACGTAGCAGAAGTACAGAGCACAGGGCGCTTAGATGAATCTTCCTTTTTGGGAAGGTGCAAAGTGCATAATAAACAGTTTTATTCATGATCGAGGTATAGTGTTATAGGGCTTAGTTTGGGTAAGCTATGGGTTAACCTTTTGCAAGTGATCAAACGGACTAGTACCTCACTAATACCTTAACAAATGGCGTCGTCGACTGACCGTGGGTTTTTTGGGTCGTGGGTTCAAATCCCACATCCACCATAATAAACTTTTTCAGGCTTTTGCCCATCCATGTTGAACTTGAAAAATACTCTCCCCAGACTACCCAGGAAATGAAACGGCTTGGATAATCGACAGGTCCGCCCGTATATCCGGCCGACCCGGTCTCATCTTGTAGTTTGGGTAAGCTGTTGGTTAACCTTTTTGGCAAGTGGTCAAGCGGACTAATGCCCCACTAGTTTAATTCCTTGACAATAGGTTGAAACTCACACTGCGCACATGACAAATAGAACGACAACAGTAAAGAAAGGGTGGATAGTTCTATGAGTTACTAACCTATTAAGCAACAAGTAAACGCTATCTCACTAAGAACTCCGGGCCGCTGAAGAGGGTGTAGCACAAGTACAGTGTTACGGGACACGTAGTAAACACCCCATGTAAAAGAAGCCTGGGTTGGGATTCAGAATTTTACAGAGAAACGACACACACACATGCTATCGTATGTGCGGTAAAGGTGCGATGATGCGTGCTGAGGTGGCACGTTTTGGCTGAAACGTTCTCTGAGAGGCGGCCTCCCCCTTAAACATCAAAATGTTGTATTCTCGAACGGAATTTCATTATTTTTTTGTGACACTTTTCGCCCCTGATGATATACCTAGGGTAGGGTAAAAAATGACGGGATTATTCATCAGGTCTATTCCTAGCTATATAGCACTCTTGTTTTTCTTATCCAAATATTTTTTCTTCTTCTTGTAAGGGTACACCTGGGGTATATGCTATTATTACAGACTAGTTCAGTAGTTTATCAAGCGAGGAACCTCAAAAACAAAATGGTGTGCAGTCACCTGTATGGTAGCTTGCGTCGGGCACCATTTCGTAGCTTGAGCGTCGGGCACAATTTTGTTTCTGAGGCTTCTTGCTTGAGGAGGTATATGCCCCTCTCACCAAAGCACTTTTTTTTTGTGGAAACCGAAAGTGCAGCCCACCGACCAAAACCATCGTATGGCCTCAGCAGGTATAAATAATAATTAGAATACAAGGGCTCCGCATGGGCCCCGGCATTCGCCGGCGCCCATGCTTCGGGTAGGGCAGGGCAGCACTTCGACAAGTTGAGGTGTAGCTGTCCGATTTGATATTTAGTGAAGTAATGCCAAGAGTTTAATACGAACATGAGATTATGAAGGGCATAATTTGACAGAAGAAAAACGTCATATGCAACAAAAGAGGGCAAGGATAGGTGAAACACACTGCTGTTGTTGAATGCGACATCAAGTAAAAGTTGGCATATATATCAAACAAAAGTACCGAAAAGAGTGTTGAGAACCTGCTTCGCCTAGGCGAAACGAAAGAGGACTTGGCATCAATGAAGAGACTGCACTGCTGTCCCCATGGCAATGGAGGTTCGAAGTCGACAGGATGCAAAGTCGGTTTGCATCAAGCGTCGACATGGGGCCATGTCAGCCGGCGAGGTTTTGGAAGAAGAGCTTTGTTTTTTACCTGAAGGCTGTCGCATTGATTAGTCTGCGTGGTCACGGGCGAGGAGGAAAACGAAAAAGAGGAGAGCTATCTCTCGTTGCTGCGGCGTTGTCTAAGATAGATGCGGGATGGCTTTGCTCGTACGGGAGGTTGGCGTAGCGCTTCTTCTCTGTTTTTACTGGGGAAGGCGGGATATGTGTATCTGCTGTCTTTGCTTCGCGGGTGCTTTCACGTTATCGAAATCGGACGCGTCCCCTCAATAAACAATATCCGGAGTGTCTCTACCATGACGACTGCAGACAGTGCCGTGTGTGTTTCTACTTGGAGACTAAAATATTTGTTACTGGTATTAGTATTTTTTCGTTTCGGACTATGCGCATAATTTATAGCGGAAAAGGTCGATATTATGAATTATTCATTTCCGACTGAAAGTCCAACTTCAGAAAAAAACAGGCGCAGAACATTCTAGTATCTTCTTTCAAGATGTACTACACTACTGCACGAAAAATAAGTAATCTGGCAATAGAAGAATGGACACACATACAAATAAAAAAATCCCGGAAAAGGATGGGGGTGCTGTGTGTGGTATTAATATTAATAGTAATAATAACATACCTTTGCCTTTTTTTTTTTCTTCATCCCATTTATTATCCTCGCACCACTCTCGCGCTCCCTTCCCAGTAGTAGTATAACTCAGATCCGGGGTCACATAGCGGGGCCCTCCTCCCCCCTCCCCGCTACGGCACGTGCCTTCATTTTCATCGCGAGAATAATTCAGTATTTTCTTTCCTCGTCGACTCGCGTCGAATTGTTCCTACCCACGCTATGCATAGCGCTCTCAGCGCTTGATCTTTTTTTTTTTTTGCCTTTTTTTTGGCATTTTTGGAAATAAAGTCAAATCTCATCATGGTGGGAATCGAACTCAAGGACAAACAAACGCTAATTAGTAGATTTCGAGGGCAAAACCACTAGACCATCAGGGCGACCGGCTGACAATTGAATGAATCAAAACAAGATCTTTGCATAGCATATAGTGATTACATTGCCCGAAATTGTATGATAAAATACGATGGTTGACACCGCGTTACCCGAGAGGTGTTGCCTGTACACAGGTGCAGTGCTGTCAGCCAACACTATTTACTGATGGAGCCTGTCCTGTGACCACGGACTTGATTATGCGAGTTAATGTGAGAACAACAACAGCAACAACAACAACAACGACAACAACGACAACGACAACAACAACAACACAACAAAACTGCTGCTCTTGAAGCTCGGAATTTGAAAACAGCGTACCAGGTATATCAAACGTCGACTATTGTTGCAGATTATTTGTTGCTACTGTATCATCGATTGCTCGCGCACACGACATGTTGTCAAGAATATACCTATTACTACTACTACTACTACTACTACTACTACTACTACCACTACTACTACTACTACTACTACCACTACTACTACAACTACTGCTACTACTACTACTACTACTACTACTACTACTACTACTACTACTACTACTACTACTACTACTACTACCACTACTACTACTACTACTACTACTACTACTACTACTACTACATAGATTGCTGCTGTGCCATCGATTAGTACGCCACGCGTTGAGCCGTTCTCGGAAAAAGAACTGCCCAGGAATCCAAAATCCAAAATCGTCGCCGCGATTCTCGGATGTGTTTCTTACCTCCCGCACGTAGTACGCGTCCACGACCAGGTATAGGGGACGGATAAGGAAGGCGTTGGACAGCGCCCTTCGAACAAAGAGATTTGACCAAGAAATCCTACAGCACTGCCCCCGTTGAGCCACTTAATCACTCAATGACTCAGTACCTCAGTGGGTAGTGCTACATATTATGTTACACTACGGAAATGACCATTCATAACGTCGTCAGCGCGCACGCTTGAAAAAGGCAAATATGAAGTCGGTGAGAATCTTACTCCCGACACATATAGTACTACCCACTTGACACGTGACTCAGCAACTCATTGGGTTATGCTAAAAAAAACAACCAAATATGTTTTTGAGTTCGTTAATTAATTCTCACCGACTTCGTAACAGGGATCTCTGGAGCTATCCCCTCTCCACGTACTACAGTAATACTCAGGAGAACACTAACAGCTATTATAACCATTCATAACGTTTCCATCGCGCACGCTCCTGAATGCCAAATATGATATCGGTGAGAATCGAACTCACGACACATCCTTTGTTGGTTATATAGCACTATACCCACTGAGCCGAAAGGAAATGACACACAGCAGTAGTAGCTACGATAGGGCAAGCGCTTCTAGGCGGCCATGAAAAAAGCATCGTCGGGAAGAAATTTAGATGCCAATTTGGAAATGCTGTCCCTTGTTTATTCGTTCAAGCTCTACACATGCCAAGATCCAAGAATGGCTCGGGCGCATTCCGCCCCCCCCCAAAAAAAAACGCACTTCTCGCTTGTCTCGCTCAGCGTCTATCCGCGGTTTACGTCGAGGTGCGGAACGGATACGGCAGGGCGAGGTGCGTTGGAGCCGTTCCCCGAAGACGGCGCTCGAACGAAGCTATTTGACCGAGATTTCCAGTTCTCCGAGAATCGCATGCTGAGGCCGAGACGAAGAAAAGTCCTGACCGAATCCCCCCCAAAAAGAATGATCAGATATATATATATATATTTACCGCGCACAGTACTGACTAAAATCACCCTGTTGACCCTGATAGCTACACTGTAGTTGTAAGGGGAGTCGCCGACCTATATCCTTAATGAGGACACACAACTCGTAATACGCGCGATCGGAGTATCGCACACAGCTTGCAAAGATGAGTTTCGACGAAATCTTCGACCTCACAGCTGGAGTGTATTTTCATTTTTTTAAATATATTTACATACTCGTATCATACGGCCTCAGGAGGTGTACATAATAATTATATATATATTGCTAAACAATAATGACATATTTCGGCGATTTCGAGCTAACTAAGGAGCCCCTCCCGTCATTCAGAAAAGAAATTAGCCGAAAAAGTGCCATGTTAATACCTCTAGTAGAGCGTAGTACGCGCCAAGCAAGGAATGGTAACGAGGCCATCTTCGAGTTACGGTAAAACACACCACTGAAGCTGGACAAGTGATGTGCCGACGCTCAGTCAGCAGGTCTGTTTGAAATTTTCAATAATCTTCACGTATAGGTGTGTCTTTGGTGCTGTGTTCCGTTGGCTCGCCATCAGATCGAAACCATTCGTACACGTGTAATGAAGTGCTCTCCGTAGAAGGATAGTTGATAGATTCGACGTGAAACCATGTCATGGTTGAGGTGAAACCACATGTATATTATATGTGACACGTCAAGGCCATCATAGATGGGCGATAATGTAGGTGACGAGGATGGAACAAGCAGGAAGCCCCTCATCTCACTACCCTGCTCTACTCTGCCTTGTCTTGTTCTATCTGTCTTTTAGCGTTATACTTAGAGAACTAATACATGAGCTTTGAGCCTAGCCAGCGAGCCTATGGAGAGCCAATAAAGACACACTCTGGAACCCTTGAGGGGCACGCTTCCCAACACCGACCAACCACGCATGCCCCACTCGGAGTACCGTGACGTAAGTCAGCGTTGAAAGCGATTGCCGCCAGGCGAAACGCCTGCGTGATGGAGCACAACGCGCACACCCTCGTACCTAATCGCGCGCTATGATGTGTAGGCTTATATAAGGCGTTTTAATCGCAAGCGATCGGTGGTGCAATCTGCAGCTAGTGCACGTATACGTCGGCGGCTGTCGTTTTCGTTTTTCGTAATATAGTCCATGCCGACTATTTAAAAAACAGCTATTAGAAGACACCCCACGCACAGGCTATCATCATCATCATGTATACCTGGTAAGCTACAGCTCGAGCGGCTGCAATAAACGTATTCAACCGTGCGGTCTAGATATGTCAGTAAGAGGCAAGGCGCCCTCATGTTTAGCGTGACTTGTCCACGAGTCTCTTGCGGCGCGAGCGAAACTGTAAAAATATCGAAAATAAATGCTGTTCTCTGCTCTTTTCCTAATTTTTGCGTAGGAACCCCTCACGAGTAATCAGCAACATAGTTGTTATTATTAATAGAACTTGTGGCGGCGACGTATCCACTCGTCGTAAACAAGCGCGCAACGTTGATGATATAACGTTGTGCGCGCTTGATCTCTTCCGCTTTTTGCTCACCCGCAGGTTTCGTCCACTCGCATGACGGCACCAGTGCCGAAGTTCGGGACGAGCGTGCGATGCGCGCTAGAAGACGGTTTAGTTGGGTAATATGTCTATACCTCAGGTATATATACAGGACCAGTAGATAAGAGTTATCCGCCATTTATTTGCGTGTTTGCGTTTAGTACGGTTGCATTTGTTGCATTCATTGGTAGAACTCCACCCCAGGTATATGCACGCATGCAACTAGAGCTGTAGCTCTTGGCAGTATTCTACAGTGTATTGTAGGCGCGCATACACCTCCTACAAGGGGAGTCGGTCTCAGAAAAGGTATCAAACATTTCAAGCGATGAAAGACGACGTGCCGGGAACGGTGTGTTGTCATTACGAGGATGACAATAAAACTTTGCCTCTCGTAGTCGCTCTTCGTCGAGTTACGTTATCACGTCCTTACGTACTGGTGATTACCTCTCCCCCATCCCCACCCCCCTGTAGGCACTGCACGGTGATGCTGTATGTATTTAATAACAGATGTTCTACTGTAGAGTATTCTAGTAGGTTGGCTTTTGAGCCCATGAATTGCGCACGTTATCAAGGGTAATGCACCACACGATGGAAGCTATATCCAACACGTGCTCGAGTACACAGTCATAATAATGTGTGGTTTGATTAATTTGCAGCTATACGTATATATATTGCTCCTCTACGGCTCTACAGCTTGTGTGCAGCATTGAAAGTCGTGTAGCGAGGTATGTATACGTACACCGGCACCTATTAATTAGTTGCGTTGTCCTGGTGGTATATATAGGCGTCGTGTAGCACCACGTCAGCAAGCAGTTTCAAGAACCACAACTACTTTTGACCCGTGCTACGACAGAGGGTGCACCACTTTTTTTCTGAGAGGTTCCTCCCTTTAGGAGTTGAAGGGGACATACAAAAAAAAAACTGATTTTGGAGAAAAATAAAACTGCTAGACCCCGGATGAAAAATCCCATGGCCTAGGCATACAAGGAGAATCATTGCAAAAAATAACCTGATTCCGGCGATTTTCAGGGTTAATTAAGGAGCCGTGTAATTCAGAAACCATTTCAGACGAAAAGTGCTGCTACCTCTCTATCGTAGCACACGCGTCTTTTTTTTCAAACCCCGCATGGTTTCGTGTGGAGCTTTGACTGATTTCGTCCTAACGTTGTTGGCTGCGTTGTTAATGTAAGTTGGGGTTTTAAATGAGGCGACCTAGAGCTACGGAAAGCAGGCGCTCGACCCAGGGTTTTATCACACCCCCGTGCTGACCTGCTCAGCGCGGCACGGTGTATACAGAGAGCAATTACCCCGGAAGCCTGTTTGATTCTCGCCCCCGACATCGGCGGGTGCTCTTTTTTCGGCGACATCGGCGGGTGCTCTTTTTTCGGCCACGAACATAATAACTGGAATATAACTACGCAGTACGTTTGTCCAGGCCCTCAGAGCTGCATCATTTGTACTTGGGAAGTGTGGTGGAGTCGGGTAGAGGCTGAGACGTAGACTATGTGCCCACCCTTTTCGTCTTTGGTGATATCAAGTGTTTTACCTGGCCATGTTTCATCCATGTACATGCCAATCGTTGGAACCAGTCTTGTATACGTGCGTTTAGTTTAATCGCTTCAACTCTATCATATTCCTTTGATGCACGAAGTGTACCAGGTACCTGTGACCACAGTATGGAAATAGGACGGCAGTAACCGTACAGCAAAAGACGTTGTTACAGCAGTTACAGCACTGACATACGGCGACGAGCTGCTGCCGCCGCAGACACAGCGGGACGGCACCGAAGAACACACGGACGATGGGTATTGAGGTCACACTCCATCGCTACTTGTAGCACAGGCAAGACGTCAAACTTGAACACCTCTCCCCACCCCACTTCGACTCCATGCACATGATGACTTGCCATAGAAGGGCGGGCATTCGAAGGATATTATAATACATAGTCTAGAAGACTAAATGACGAGGTCCCGTCAGATGCCGTATCGTCGTCGAGGCAACTCCTTCGTATCGCAGCTTTCGAACACCCCTCTCCTGTCCTTCTGCAGCCTGCGATGCCCTCCTCCTCTCGGACCTACAAGGCTCGCACAAAATAGCCCCCAGATCCCACATGAATGAATGAAGCGTGTATGCGCACGGACTTCGCACCGAACGGTAGAAGAAGCAAGATGCGACGATATTTCGTACGAAAGGCACATATTATCTACCAAGTGTACCTGGTATGCGTATAACAACCACACACCGGTCGCTGTACATGTGACATCCAGCCATCCGAAGGCATACACGTACGACCAGTATCCGGTTGGCAGTCTGTTGGGGTTGAACACATTGGGCAAGATAAAACGGGGATAAAACACTCCCCACTTTAAACTGTATTTAAACATGTAAACCGATACGCGATCCAGCGATCCAGCAACACAACACGACCCCGCCCCCCGGTATACACAAACTGTGAACAATGCTTCACAAAAATGATGGAAACCCTACAACAGCGGAGTCTAGCCTTTTCACCGAGAGCACACACTCACTGCTTACTGAGGTACACATGAAAGGCCACTGGCCTAAGACGAAGGCGCTCGGTGTTCTCCTGCTCCTTCTGTCCGGCTCGAGTACGACCTTGTCTTCGGCTGAGTTGCATCGAGATCTCCCACCTACCACCTCGAGTAGGACCAGCAGCGACCAGAGCAGGGGTCGCATGTCCCGTTGCTCGAACACAGCAGGAGGAGCAGGAACAGCAGCAGCAGCAGCAGCAGAACTAGCGCCAAGAGGGCTCCACAACAGCAGTAGCGGTGGCGGTGCCCTTGCCTCTATTCTCAAGCTCAGCTATCGCGAGCGCAAGCCGCACGGAGCGCTGCAGCAGCAGCCACAGCCCGAGCCATCAGCGGGATTTCTCGAGAGGTTACGCGCACGCTTCGGAAATGACGACACACCAAGCACCACCACCATGTCAACTACAACCACCGCTACCGCGGGTGGGGGGGGGGCGGGAGCAACAGCAGTAGCGGCCTTTCTGCAGCAAGTCACAAGACTGTTTAGGAGCGAGCTTGCGCAGAGTAGCAGCGCTGGCGTGGGAGCACAGTTGGGGAGAGGGTCCAAGATTGTGGCCATTGTCCTGGGCGTGGCTTGCCTTCTGTCCGTTGCGGCTGCCAACACCGTAGTGTCGCGTTCTTCCGGCTGGGTTGGCTGCTGGGGGCGGCGAGGCGGGGAGAGTAAGCTTGCTGATTGCGGTATTAAGAGTAACACGACGGCATTAGCGCTCACCGGCAACGCTGCAGACGCTGTCGATGACGACAAATGCAGCAGCACCAGTCGTTTATTGTCGTTGAGAAGAAAGGTGGGCCGCTTGGGCATCGGCAGCAGGGAGGAGGATGCGACGGGGACGGGGGGCAGGAGGAGGATACTCAGGGCTCCGGCGCTCCTGAAGGCTCCGCGGTTTCCGTTGGCGTACGTGTCGTGGTGGAAAGCTCTGCGCGATCGCCGCGAGGTGGGGGGGGGGGGGGTTGTCACTGACACTGACTGCTTGCCGACACTACTTTATGAAGATGCTTATGCAATCACAACGTTTACGGTTAGAGATAGGCCCAGACTTAGGCGTAACCTTGGGCTTCAACGGCTGCATCATCGTGTACCCTGTAGCCTGTGGTCGGATTCGCCTGACCTGAGCTACAAGTAGGTTATTCACATAAATAGTCTAGACTAAAAGGTTACCCTATTATTAATAATAGAGATCAGCACGTCTACTACAGCAGTTTTACTGCTGCACATCAACCGCCGACGTGATATTTTCCCACTCTCGCCCGCAATAAAAGTTTCAAGTTTCGCCAGACCCTGATGCGCATGCGTGTGTAGTGTATACCAGTAGCAAGCAGCTCCCCGGGGGGTTGGTTGGGCGAATAAATGCCAGCAGTACATACGTACAAACTGTCAGTATTGAGATATCGATAGTGCAGGAGTTTCGGGTTTCGTTGCAATGTTCACACGGGCAGCGAGCGGCGGGCGATAAAAGCTGAAGCTGTAGCCCTCCGCTTTCGATATGGCGTCGTTTTAGCGTCCGGTATACACGGCAGAGCCAGCACAGCAGTTGTACGTAGTGCAGCTCGCGCCGTGCTGTGATTTATCCAACCAAGTTCAGTAGGTGTCCCCCAGTAAGGCGGTATCCCCATATAAGGCGGTATCCCGATATAAGGCGGTCAAAATCGCTTGGCGCTTGTAGTACTGGGGAAATGCACTCATAACCTGGAATGAATAAGGCGGCTTTCTCGAAGAAGGCGGTCACATTGCTCTGGCACACACACCACCGCCCTACTCGCGGACCCCTACTGTACGTGAACCTATCCGCTCCTATCCTATTTGTTGCCCTTGCGACAGATGGGGGTTAACCCGTTTTCAACTTGTAAATGTATCCTAGTCTGATTCCAACTGCTTTGTACCCATATCGGGAGTGTGATGCCAAAAGATCTAGTAAGTGTTGGCTCTGCTTTTGGTGCACGAAACATAATATGATGATGCTGCTGCAACTCGTACCTATGATGCATATAAGCATCCTCGCATCCCCCCGCGCCCGACCTGTTTTCTGGCAGCGACTGGCGCTGACCATCGCCGAAGGGGTGGCGGTGGAAAGCCACGAGGTTACGGAGAGGGCGGAGGGGGCGCAGCTGTTCAGGGCGGCTCAGTTTTGGGGCAGGTCTGCGGCGATCTACCTGAGCTACAAGAAAATGCAGGCAAAGTGAGTGACGCGGCGAGACACGGTCGGCGAAACACGGAAATATGAAGTGCGGTACAGTTTAGTAATACTAGCCTGGGCCTAAATGTAAGCCACTTTTACATTTACTTATAATCAGTAAACATGGCTTATATTTAGACTCAGACTGGTAAGGAAGTACTGACCCAGACTGGGTTTTTTGTTTGGGAGAGGGTGTGTCCAACACTATCTTCAGATTAACGGCTCAAAGATTGAAAGATTGATTTTATTCCCGCAAATACCACCCTGTCTTCTTTTATTAACTTGTTTTTCGTTATGGATATTTAGGTGTCCTGTAATACTAGTACGGTAATAAACTGTTGAGTCAGGTTGGTCATGGATTTATACACGCGATACGATTGTATAGCTGTCGCCAATAACTCCTTCATGTGTAAGATTGAACGTAGGGAATCTGGGGTTTGTGGAGCGGGAATTGATCTTAATTATTATAAAGATAAAAATACACTCCAGCTGTGAGATCGAATATTTTGTCGAAACTCATCTATGCAAGCTGTGTGTGATACTCCGATCGCGCGTATTACGGGTTGTGTGTCCTCATTAAGGATATAGGTCGGCGACTCCCCTTGCAACTACAGTGTAGCTATCAGGGTCAACAGGGTGATGTTAGGCAGTCTATGCGCGGAAACTATAAAACCCGTTTTTGAGGGGGACAAAATCTGACAGCTAATTATGTGGAGGGCATGTTGATTAGGGGATACATACGAGTACGACAGAGCGAGTTTGGTGGAGATGAGCTGTCATTCAGTAGAGAGATGAGGACACGGCGGCTAGTATTGAAGCATATGCGGCAGAGTACAGGAAACTGGTTGGTATCTGATCAGCACCTACGATACTGCTGCTGGTGTGAGGGCGGAGGGTGGAGACTGGAGGCGGAAAGTATTTTTGTATTCTGTTGAATTTGGGTGCGTTAATGGTCGGCGGACGGTGTCAAGCGGCTCGAAAGGGGTCCCTGTTTTTTTTGCGCTGTCTAAAACATAGTAACTTGCATTCGCTAAAAAAAAAACATAGCTGAAAGCTCTGTGCTGGATTGTGGATTGAACTGACTTAAACCAATCACATATAGCAGCAAAACCTAATTGGGCCGCGGCCGTACATGCATGGTTGCACGTCGCACCCCTCCCGTTCCCCTGCCCGTCTTTTGTTTTCGTCTTTTGTTTTCGTCTTTTGTTTTCGTCTTTTGTTTTCGTCTTTTGTTTTCGTCTTTTGTTTTCGTCTTTTGTTTTCGTCTTTTGTTTTCGTCTTTTGTTTTCGTCTTTTGTTTTCGTCTTTTGTTTTCGTCTTTTGTTTTCGTCTTTTTTTTTCGTCTTTTGTTTTCGTCTTTTGTTTTCGTCTTTTGCTTTCGTTTTTCTCTTCTGACAAATTTCTTTTTCGTTTTTTTCGTTTGTTTTTTTCTGACGTTGTTTTTTTTTCTTGTGGCGAAACAAGGTGCGCCTTGGAGCTGCCCCGCGTGGCGGATTTGGAGCAGCGAGAACAGCAGCGAAAGGAGTGGTGGGACGGCATTCACGAGCTTAACAGGTGCGGTGTGGTGATCCCCTACCGGTATATTGTCGGCCTTCACCACGGTTGAGATCTGAGGCCACGTTTTTGGGGACGAATTGCTTAGATCAGCGTGGGATCATTTTACCTGTAGTAGTAGGGGTACCGGGGGAGCTACGGTTTAACAGGGCTCGATTTAAGAAAAGCATCGATTTAAGAGGGGTCAGTTGGCTTGACATGATACGTAAAGCCAAAGGTGCACGTTAGCCCATGTTAATTTAAGAGAAGTACCGGTTTAAGGAGGTGTGCTTGCTTGGCCTGACACACCCCTCTCACTATGTCGTAGCCCCTCCTGTAAGAGGTTTCCGTCTTTTCTCTGTTGGTGCTCCGAAAGTTCTGCTCTTCGGCAAGCTCTGCATACCGTAGTGAGAATATGACGGAGGAGGAGAACCTTAGCCCTTCCCGAGGAATCCTTGGCCAAAACAAGGCGACTGGGAGGGATGGTTATCGATACTTTCGCTGTTGCTGTCGTTGTCGTTGTCATTGTCGTGGCTGTTGCCGTCATTTGTTGTTGTTCTCATATGAACTCATGATCACCATAATCACGTTCCAATGTATACTGCCGTGATCCGTCTGTAGTGCGGTGTCTTGCGAGCTTGGCCAGATGACAACCCCCGCACTATAACGCGACCCCGAACTCTTCCGGGATAGTGGTAATATATTGCGGTACATTAGTACTCTGAAGAACAAGGTCGTGACACGCGACCTCCGCCGCACTAAACTGGGGCTCTGCACTTAAGGGGACCGCACTTTCGCGGGACCACGACTGCTTGCACCGTAAATTTCAAGGACTTTTCACTTGTCGAATCAAGTCTCGCAAGTCGAATTCCAGTTCAGGATGACCCGATCCGACCCGAGATGTCACGAAGAGACCCGGTGCGACCCGTGAGAGCTCAAACACCTTTCGACCCGCCCCGACTGGAACAGCGAGTTTTTACGTTCGGACCCGATCCGCGGGCCGGGTCATGGCCCGTGAACAGCCCTGCTAGTTTCTAGTTCGTACTGCTGTAGTGCTTACTCCGATTCAAGAGCACCCGAGTTAAGAGCATTCGGGAGTTGAGAACGGCCAGCTCGGCATGTCCCCTCACACTCAATGCTATATATTGCCCACTACAGATAAGAGCGCGTTATAGTTAAGAGCACATGTTTCGGCTATTAATAGTCACGGGGCGCCCTTAAGTCGGGGTACCCACTGTAGTGCTTTGTTGGGGGTGTTGGAGAACTAGCTGTGCTTTCAGCGGCGAAGAATAATCGAGACGGACTACGATTTGTAGCGTTAAAGACCGACTGCGTATTTGAATGAAATGTGACACACTGCGCTCCCAGTCGTCGGAAACTCGTATTAAAAGTAACGGTCTGAACGCTCTGTGGTGCGCTTGAAGAATCGTTTTTAACTTTCAACGAATAACATATAGTTGTGAAGAGTGTTTTAACCGAGCTACACTGAAACACGTCGGCCAAACGAAAAGCGGGGCATTCCTCTCGTTGGTTCCTGTGTGCATACATGGGGTAGATTAGTTATCTCTCTACTGTAGAAGACCCAAAATGAGTGTACTGTACTTGGACGATCTTGGCGACCGTTTCGACGCGCCATCGTGTCTGCCTGAAAACCGACCTGTGATCATTACACTGCAGTTGAGACACTTTTTGGCTTTTGAGACGTTTTCGCACGGCGCACGTACCCCCCCCCCCCCCCCACCTTCCCTAAGACAACACGCCAACAAACTAAAAATGCCCCCTGTAAAACCCGTAGCACTAGATGGCGCATATTTACAACCTATGGACTGCGGATGTTAAGTGCAGTCCACGCCGTATTGTTATCATGGTGATTTTGTGTGGTGCGGTTGAATTAGTTGAAACGGGGTGCTCAATAGACCACACCTCCATTTTAATTGGTCGACACCTCTACCCGCATCCCGCCCGATCCCGCCCGAACCAGATCCCATTGGCACCCTGCTCCCACTTACTATTAATAGATGCACACGTGCATACAAGTATAGGGCTGGGGTTTAGGTTAGGGTTAGGGTTAGGATTAGCAGAATAGAGTATGGGCCGCATTTAAGAGCTGAAGCCCATGGAGTGTAAATAGTTGCTCTCGTACCACGCGCTCTGATTTATGTGATTCATCGTACGCAGCTTGCAGTTGATTGCGGCAATGTATGTGTGTTATACGCAGCCTGCAAAATGCGAAGTTTGATTGCAGCACTGTACGTAGTGGCAGTCTGCAACTCGTGCGCGGAAAACTTCGGGAGCATTTCTCCGTGCTGCTGTTGATCTCGAACGGGAACTGCGGAAAGTGCCAGATGCCGCCAGCTCCTATTACTAGTACTGACGCACCTCCTCGGCTCCCTCCTCTGACCCCAATTTTTGTTTTTACACTATTAATGATTGCGTTTTACCCCAACATTTTTTTACCCTGTGTATTTTGGTAGCACATTTTATTTTTTGCTACAAATGCTGTTTTTTTTTACTTCAATTGTTGTTTGACCGCATTATTTTTGCTCACCACAACTATGTTTTGGCCCCAATTATTATTTTTTTCTCCAATATTTGTTCTGAACCCCCGTTTTATTGTTGTCAGTGACCGCATGCTGAAGCTGTGTCTGGACCTCCGAGGGTTCTACCTCAAGTCCGGACAGTTTCTCGGCACCAGGCACGACTTCATGCCCAAGGTTTACCTCAAGAAGCTCGGGTGAGCGTCCGTCAGCATTGCAGCTAGGATGCCAAGGAGATTCCATTTGCTCTTGATTGAGTTGGTTTGCGGTTAGGTTGGGGTGCGGCAGCACATGGATGGGTGGTTGGGTTGGGTTGAGTTGGATTGGGTTGGGTTGGGTTGGGCTGGGTTGGGTTGGGTTGGGTTGGGTTGGGTTGGGTTGGGCTGGGCTGGGTTGGGTTGGGTTGGGTTGGGTTGGGTTGGGTTGGGTTGGGTTGGGTTGGGTTGGGTTGGGTTGGGTTGGGTTGGGTTGGGTTGGGTTGGGTTGGGTTGGGTTGGATTGGATTGGGTTGGGATGAGTTGGATTGGGTTGAGCTGGACTGCGTTTGTGCTGTTGTTGTGCTGGGTTGGGGTTAGGTTGGCATGCGGCAGGGAATGGTGGGTGGGCGGGTTGAGTGGGTTGCGTGAATTGATGGGTTGGGTCCTTTATTGATTGATACGCGAAAAACGTGTTGCTTTTATCGAGTTTTTATTTGTTTATGTCTGATTGAATTGTAGTGTTTTTTTGGCAGGTGCTATGCACGTGACCACTGCAAAGCTATGTTGGTATATGGGGTTGGTGTTGCTGATGTCAAGCAGTCAACGACACCAAGCGCTAGCGTCGGTGTCGCCACTCTCCCTTTTATCCTAGGCAGAGCTCACCTAATTGCTCCACGACGATGTTGATGTGGTTCAGTAGATATCAAGTAGAGAGTGGCGCGACGACGTCGTATATAAGGTGCGCGAGCTCGAAAAGCGCGCGCATTTTGTTTTCTTGGCTTTTAAGGAAAAAATTGCCTTTCATGTCGGGGTCATATCGTACGTCTCCCTCAGCTGCTTTACCTCGATATCTCCCCAACCGTTGACGCAGTTGTCGTCTCTGTGATTTTCCCTGCTGCCTTCGTCAATGTGTCGCACGCACGACGGTGCATGCGGTATGTGTGTTTCGTACAAACACACGGATGAGGTTTCGACGAGACCTTCGATTTCATAGCTCGGGTGTATTTTTGTTTCTTTTATTAGTTTTTTTGTTTGCGTCGTTCGTTTTTTTGCAGAAAACTTCACGACGACGTGCCTCCTATGGCCGCCAGCCGCGTGTCGAAGGTGCTGTCGAGGGAGCTGGACGAGCCCGTGGAAGAGCTGTTCAGCAGCTTCAATCTCACGCATCCGGTTGGCTCGGCCTCGATCAGCCAGGTCTGGTGTGATACGTTGCCGTACCGGCTTGTCTTTATGTTATGAATAAAATGGACGGATATGTAAGGTCTGTTGGGGCATCATAAGCCAGGCCTGGGATGACTCCGTGTACCATCCAATCGTATTACTTAAAAAACGTACAACTCTGGACGGGATTGTGATTGTCCTTTTGTGGATACCAGGTCCTGTCCCCTAGATCGTACAGCCTCGTTGTCACTGCAATCCTTCAAGGCGATCCTAGCTCCTCGGGGGCACTGTGAGGTTACCCTCGCTGCTGACCCCCTAGCGTGCGGTTACGTGTCAGCGATTGTTGTTGTTGTTGTTGTTGTTGTTGTTGTTGTTGTTGTTGTTGTTGTTGTTGTTGTTGTTGTTGTTGTTGTTTTTGTTGTTGTTGTTGTTGTTGTTGTTGTTGTTGTTGATTCTATTGTTACTACTTCATTTCTGCCCTCCGACAATGGTTTGTACATATTTCGTTCCTATTGAAATGCAATGTCCTTCCCTACAGCATTATCTGTTAATATTCCAACGTTCCTTAGTTTTCCGTCCACATTGGTATGTGCAACATTGCTCCGTCTCACCTTGCGAATGTATGGTTTATATAAATTGCTGTCCGCGAAGGTCAGCCCAACACTGGCATACAGTAGCAGTCCCTCTATATAGTGCCAGTACGTGCTAGCCAAATAAACCCGCATTATAGCGGCAACCGGCACTACTCCGCACACTGCCTCTATAGGCTATTTCCATCTGTGACAAGCGATTTTGCGGGCACTATAGAGGGAACCCGTGCAGCCTGTCCGTACTTGCTGTTGCACCGCGTTTTTTGCCGCTGATGAAGTGTGCTGGTACCAGTGTATTTCTGTCTACGATGCTGACACAAGCAACTACCCATATTGTACGAAACCCTGTTGAACGAATGGCGCTACGCCCCCACTTTGCGACTCTGTGCACCGATTGCAGGGTAGGCTTGCGTCGGCCTATGTAAGAGACAGAAATACCGTTTCTGGACCGATTTGCGTGGCCTTGCACCCCCCCCCGTCCCTCGCTGTCCTTTCCGTCTTCAACATACCTCACGTTGATCCCGGTGGCATCTAGATCCACAGAGGCGTTACGCGCGTGGCCTTACGCCGCTACCCCCCCCCCCCCCCCCCCGCCCTTCCTTTTCGTCTGCTACGTACTTGGCGTTGGTTTCGGCGTCGTTTATATTCACGGAGGCGTGCTGTGCGTGGCTTTTTCCCCAACCCCCCCCCCCCTCTCTACAATCCTGCCGTCTGCTACGTACCTGGCGCCGGCTCCGACGGGGTTTTATAGGTTCACAGAGGCGTTCTCAGGGAGACGGGGGAGAAGGTGGCGGTCAAGGTGGGACCCTCTGCCTTTCCCTCTTGTTTTTGAGCTTTGTATATTCCCGTGGCCGTGGCGATCGGTAGAGTCTCAGCACTCTCAGTAGCCTAACCTAGCTTAGCTTAGCGAACAATGGGCGGTGTTTTTGTTGATTCGAGGCAAACGTTAGGGTTGTCGTCGTGCCGCGACCCCATGCTGCTCATGTGAAAAATATTCAATGCCTTGCTGAATTAGTGTGAGTTAGTTCAATTTCTGGAGTTGTGAATCGGCACGACTTCAGTCGCCAACTAGTTATTGGTCGGGCTATTTTTTTTTGTTTCCCGGAGGTGCCGACTATACGACTTGCTGGGTTTCCATACTTATGCTTGCTGGATACATGTTCCCTTTTTTGGGCGGGGTTCCCTCGACCGGGGGGGCTTGATTTGGCTCACTTCGCTTGCCTGACTTAAGTCGGCATGTCGGCTGGCCATCAGCTGTTTCGCCAGCCGACTTGCTGACTAAATAAAGTCACACCGTTAGCTAACGACCCCTACCGATTAGTTAGTAGTCGTCAACTCCTGCCGACTCACGGCTCTTCTCAATTTCACCACTCCCACACGGTACCGCCCATACCTCATCGCTATGCGCCTTCGAGGTGGAGAGAAAATGTGACGTGACGCTTTTCCACATGTCGAGACAGATCATCGATCCCCGCTTGATGACCTATTAATTGATGTTCCAGGGAAGATCTGTATGATCTATCTAGCTCATGTTGCCGGGTAGGAAACATACGATCTGCACCATCTACCACACGTTTCCAGAGATCTGTGCTCCGCATACACCGATCCTGTACAGCATCTCATAACTGCAGCTGTAGGATCTACTTGATCTATATGATCTGTATTATCTATATGATCTATATGATCTATACGATCTAGATCGTGATTCTGCCGAGGTGTACTAATTTTCATATCGTGTATGTTTATCAACATTTAACTTTTTTCCGGCGCAACTCATGGGCTGTCGTCTCTCTCGGCTGTGTATATATATCTTTGTTTTGTTTTATGTAGCCCCTCCCCCAAATACAGTAGAATATAGAATACCGCGTCCCTCTTTTGCGAGAGTAACTTATTGACTGATTGTTGCTATTCCACTTTTTTTTTTCTCTTTTTAGGCTGTTGCTATGATTTCCTCTGTTTAGAGCTGTTCCGATTCAGCAGTACCAGCACATCGTTAGGAGTGCGACTGCCGTCATTCTGCTCGCGCCGTTGTGCAAGTCTGAGTAAGGACCACTCAATCGTTCGCACTCACAGCTACTGTAGCTCACGCATCTCTAATTTGAGTGCTTGCTTGTGCATGTGTGTGTTTTTTCACCTTTATGATGTATTCACATGCGTTTACGGCTGTGCCGTCCAGGTGCAATATCCCGGTGCCGAGCGGGTAATGATGTCGGATCTGCGGAACCTTAAAGTGTTGGCTTGGTTCCTGCAGAAGTTCGAGCTTGACTTTGATATCCTGTCGAGCTTGAGAGAGTTGTCCAAGCAGATCAAGGGGGAGTTCGACTTCAGGTGGGCATTTTCAGAGGTGTTGACGGATCAGGCCAAACCTCAAGGGTCGGGTGGGGTCGGGTTGGGTTGGGTCGGGTCGGGTCGGGTCGTGTCGGGTCGGGTCGGGTCGGGTCGGGTCGGGTCGGGTCGGGTCGGGTCGGGTCGGGTCGGGTCGGGTCGGGTCGGGTCGGGTGGGGTCGGGTGGGGTCGGGTCGGGTCGGTTCGGGTCGGGTCGGGTCGGGTCGGGTCGGGTCGGGTCGGGTCAGGTCGGGTCGGACCCGGTCGGGTCAAAAACCCCGGGGTCGGGCCAGGGTGACCCGACCCGACTGGTGAGATTTCAATAACCTCTTATCGTGGGCATTATTCTGTAAAATCTGGGTTGTCTCGTTCCGATACCTTGCTGACGCTGCGGTGTGTGCACACACATGCGCATGTTTCTTGCGCTACCTCTCGCGTTGCCACCGTGCGTGCCGTCGAACTTGCCACCGTTCAGGTCGGAAGCGAAGACGATGGATCGCATGCGCGAGTCGCTCGGGCACCACTCGCCTCGACTGGACCTGCCCTCGAGTCGCTTCTCGACGAAGAGGTTGCTCATTATGTCTTACGTAGAGGTGAGGTCTTTATTTTTATGTTATTATAGTACGCTTTAAGCCAGTTTCCTCATTACGGCGGCGCCGAAAAGAACAGAAGCTCCGTGTTTTTGATAATAAACCATAGTCATGTAGGTCTCTATAGGATCTCTTGCTGGGAGATACTTGTAACTGCGGTCAAACTGTGTGCGTTACAAGTAGTGGGAATGGGAAGCGAAGCGATCTTCTAAATTACGACAAAGCCGAAAAAAAGAAGGGCTTCTTGTTTTTGCGCCAAAGGCATAGAGGCTCCTCGTTTCCGTTTCTTTTTCTATTCATACCCATGCGACTGATCGAACCTCCGTGCCCTGCCTGACCATCGGATTCCCCAGAAAGAAACATTGCTAAAAATGAATTGTTGTCATGGCTGTGTACTGAGACATCAACAGTTAGTTGCAGCAGCAGCAGCAGGTTCCATGAAGACACCATTGTGTGATTGCTGCTTGCATCGTGTCCGATTTTTCTGCTTCCCACCGACGCGCACAATTGACGACAGCTACAGCAGTTATCCCCCAGCGCGAGCTGCTTACAGAGATCTACAAAAATCACAGTATATGTTGATTATTTTTATCACTCTTCCTTTCCAGCTCAAGGCGCAGGAGGTTTTGTCCTCATCGGCCATCTGGACAAGCCGCGGTTACAAATGTCCGGTCCCCCCCCCCCCCCCCCCCGGTGCATGCCTTCATATTTATCGCACATATCGTAGGGTCCAGCATTCCCACTACTCTGTCGATTCTGGTGTAGTTTTGATATATGGACGCCCGGCGTGTATTCTTTCTACGCACGTTTTTTTTTGTGCGGTCAATTATCGTATATACGGTGTAAGAACTGCCTAGTATATACAATAGGAGGTCCCTCTATAGTGCCGGTTCAGCAGTGCCGGTTGCCCGCTGTAGTGCCTGTAAAATAGATTGGCACATAATGGATTAACCAGAAGCGGCCGTATGCGGAGTAGTGCCAGGATGACCTGACCCGAGCCGTGAGGATGTCAAAACACCTGTTGACCCCACCCGACCCGACCCGACTCGACACGCGCGAGGTTAAAAATCTCGTGATCCGACCCGCTGATGAGGTCATGACCCGTGAAAACCCCGTGTTTTGTTTGGTCGCTGTACTCTTATGAGTACTGTCTTGTAGATTATCATCGATGCCAAGCCGAGAGCAGGTAGAAAAGAAAGTGGTTAGGCTTGGTGCGAAGGTTCCTTTTCTTTTGGTTCCCCTTGGTTGCTCTTCTGTAATACTTTCTGGGTTAGTACTGCTGTACGAATAGATTATAGCCGATGCTTGGCTGGAAGCAGGTGCAAGAGGGAGATGGTAGAGTTGGTGCATACCAGGTAGGTTTCCCGAAAGCACGTAGAGGAGGCAGGTCATAGAGTTCGCGCACAGGTTTCCTGTTGTGTGGGTTTTCCCAGGGTTCCCGATTGTGTTTGAACTTTTTTCTGGAGAGCTTTTTATGGGTTATCGATATTTGAGCTCACGCTGCACATTTGGAGGATGGCAAAACATAATGCAGTGGGTACCTCGATTTAACGCCTTTACAACTGGAAGAACCCCGGTTCGGGGGGGAAATTAATTAGGGAATTAGTATAGGAATGGGTTTTTGGGCTCTTCAAAGGGGTTAAGTGCGCCCCAAATGTAAGAGCATTCCGGGCTTGAGAGCGCTCAAATCGGCATGAAAAATGTTTCGCTTCTGCTAAAAAAATGTACCTGGTATTATATTGCACAGCAGTACAGATAAGAGCAATGTGTAGTACGTAAGCCCTTTTCCTCCACTGGAACCAAAAAAAGCACACACTATTTTCTACTTTTCAAGTGTTTTATCCGAAAGAAAAGAGGGGGTTGAGAGCGCTTGTTTCGTGTTGTCACGAGGTACTCTTTAAGTCGGGGTGTGCACTATTAATACTGCAGCAATAAAGGGACGCCGCCACCACCGTGTCGTTTGTTTCGCTCCTGCTTTGTTTAGGGGGAGTCTCTGGCTCAGCTGAAGCGGGGCGGCAAGGAGCGATTCGTGGCGACAAGAAAACGAATAGGGAAGAGCCTGCTGCACGAGCTCGCCGACACTTGGGGTTACATGATATTTCAGGAGGTACGCAACAGATGGCGCGCAGCTGTTAAAAATTGCTTGCAATGGCTTGTTTCTCTCGACGGGAGCGTTTGTTTTTCGTGATGCGGTGCAATCGTTTCCGTTCGCACAATGATTAAAGGCTGAACGTCTTTGTATCACCCCGTTGGCCCTGGTAACAACCAATATTAGCTATCACTAAGGGGAGTCGCCGGTCTATATCCTTCATGGAGACATACGCACCCACCCCTTAACACGCGCGGTCGGAGTATCACACACAGCTTGCAAACACGGCTTTCGACGAAATCCTCGATCTCACAGCTGTAGTGAATTATCAAGAGTGTTTTTTTTTTCAATTATTAAAGTCGTTGTGATGCATCGAGCGCCCCTCCCGCTCGCTCGCTCGCTCGCCTGTCTGCTTGCCTGCATGCCAATAACGATATAACCGGGGATTTTCGCGAATCGGATCTCTTTTCGCGAGTCGGATCTCTTCTTAAGGGTGGGGTCGGGTCGGATCAGGGTGACCCGATCAGACCCGTGAGCGTGGAATACGTCCTGACTCAGTCCGTAGTAAATACAAGCATCGCGCTGGGGGCGCTTGGGTTGATGGTATGGCTTCTTCTTCCTTTGAGCGACACACGCTATGGTGGAGGGAGGCTACTGTTGCGCATGCACCATCTTTTTTTTTCTTTTCTCGAGGTTCCTTCCTCGTTTGAGGCGCTCTATACAAAACCCACAAACTGGTTTTTGGAGTGAAAACTGGAAATATAAAACCAATGGACGAACAAAGCCATGGCCTAGTTGTACAAAACAATTAATATTGAAGAAAAATAATAATATGATATTCCCGACGAGTTTTAGGTCAAGGAGGCTGCCTCATCATTTTATATACCAGCAAAAAGTGCTGCCCCTGTACGAAGTAGATATCGTAGCACGTGTGCGGTAGCTTGGGCTTTGGTTTCGTGCGGTGGTCTATGCTGTAACCGTCGTTTACTTTTTCATGTTTTCACTCTGAATCTCCTTACGATATTAGTCCCCCCGCGTGGTGTAGCCGTCGTTTATTTTCGACGTTTTTTCCTCTGAACCCCCGTGTGACGTTAATCCCCCCCACGTCCATTCCACGGCCATCGCCAACGCAGGGCCTTTTTCGGTACGAATCGTAAGCGTCGTTTGATTCCGATTTTTTTTCCCGCGAAGCCCCATACGATATTAATCCCCCCTCTTGAATCCGTGGCCTTGGTCGACGCATGCAGGGTCTTTTCAATGCGAATCGGAAAATCGTCGTTATTTATGTCCGCCGTTTTTCCCCCCCGAAGCAAGCTCCGTACGACAGTATTTCCCCCGCTTGAAATCCGTGGCCTTGGCCGACGCAGGACCTTTTTCAATGCGATTCGTAAATCGTCGCTACTTATTTCCGATGTTTTTTCCGCTGAAGCAAGCCCCATACGACATCAATCCCCCCGCGTGAATTCCGTGGCCTTGGCCGGCGCAGGGACTGTTCAACGCGGATCCCCACCCGGGGAACATCCTCATCGTACCGGAGGGGAGGGTGGGACCCATCAACCGCTTCTTCAGCTTGCTAGGGCTCAGGACTCCTAAGGTGAGCTCTCGCCATCCTCGTCAACTACTCGTAGTGTGCAATAGCCATTAGAGCATCAGCCGCGGCCGTAAAAGTCGCTACGATTTAGCCCCTTGGAACTGTACCTTGGGAGAAACGCTGCAAGTGCTCGGAGTTGTGTATTTTTTTTCTGACGTTCTAGCAATGAAAGGGTTGAACTTGCTGTCGTGGTTTTTTGTTGTTGTCGTTTGGATTATTAGGATTGTTTGGATTGTTTGGATTGTTCTTATGCTGTTGTTGTTGTTGTTGTTGTTGTTGTTGTTGTTGTTGTTGTTGTTGTTGTTGTTGTTGTTGTTGTTGTTGTTGTTGTTGTTGTTGTTGTTGTTGTTGTTGCTGTTATTGTTGTTGTTGTTGATGACGTTGTTGTCGTTGGCGTTGGCGTTGGCGTTGGCGTTGGCGTTGGCATTGGCGTTGGCGTCGTCGTCGTCGTCATCGTCGCCGTCGCCGTCGCCGTCGCCGTTGTGGTTATGGTTCTGGTTGTTGCTGTTGCTGTTGCTGTTGCTGTTGCTGTTGTTTTAAAAAACCTATTTTGGGTTAAGAAGCCCCGTTATTCTGAATTTTACAGCGCCAAAAAGTGCGATCATACCTGTTATCGTATGATGGCAAGCGTCGTCGGACAGATCGCGTTCCCGTATTTTCATAATGTCAACTTTCAGGGAAGGTAGATTTATGATCTGTACGATCTGTATGCTTTCACACGTCGAATAAATCAGAGTTCCATTTGATGATCTAGATCTTTCACGGCAGATAGATCACTGATCTCTATGAAGGCAGTAGATCCATCCCTGATACCTTGTATCTATGAAGGCATAGATAGATCCCTGATCTATTTGAGGGGAAGATAGACCCCTGATCTGTACGATCTACACGATCTAGATCGTGTTGCCTTTGTGTTGCCTCGTGGGAACCGTATGATCTGTATGGTTTAGTGTCGTAAATTGTAGTGACACATGCTTATTGTAACATTTTGGAGTTGTACGGTACAGATCCTTCACAACATCAATCATAACGGCAGGTATCGGATCTATTAATAGAGTATATACAGTAGATAACGCATGGTTCCTGGGTTGGAGTTGTACGATACAGATCCTACACGACATATCGTAACGGCAGGTATCGGATCTATTAATAGATAATCTACAGTAGATCGTGATCTTGTCTGTGTGTGAATGCCTTTGAATTTGTTGGATAGGATATAGATAATCTATAGATGATCTGTTCAGATTGCGATCTGTCCTATTTGTGCACGTCACTAACTGCCAACTTGTTTCGTGTGCCTCTGCTTTGATCTACCAGATGTGTGAACGTTTTTTTTTAACTTATTTCGTGTGCCTCTGCTTTGCTATTGGCCCGCTGCGGATAAGGTAAGCCAGTCGCCCCGGTGGCGTATCAGGTTATCCTCGAGCCTGGTATAGGTCAGTTTCGTGAGTTCGAGCCCCGCCGAGTGCATACGAGTACTCGTATGAATTCGTTGGGACTTTTTCTTGTGCACAAATTGACTTGCGGAAAGCGCGAGATCGTGAGTTAGCAACACTCGATGGAAAATCGACGAGCAGTGGAATTGCTGAACCATATGCGCGAAAAAGAATTGAAGGCAAGAACCGGGGGGAAAAAGGGACGACACCTGTGACCACGGCTTGTACAGAAGCTGGAAAGTAAAGTGTGAGAAAAAAAAAAAAAATCGAAACGGCAGAGATATAAACGGCAGATGTTATATTTGAAGATCTGGGTCGCTATCTGTGATCGTCAATCGCGATCTGTCAAATGTGTGAATGTTTTTTAACTTGTTGAATATGATCTATTAATATTTATAGTAGATTATCCACCTGCTCGTAGATTATTTATATTATCCCATCGAGATTCATCTAGGTTGCGATCTGTTCGATTTGTTGGCGTTGCTAACTTGTTTCGCTTGCCTCTGCTTTGTTTGTTGGTCAGCTGCGGATAGGGCTGCTAGACTGGGGTCAGACGAAGGAACTGGGTCGCCAAGACCGAGAGAAAGTCGCCAACCTTATCCTTGCGGTCAGCTCTCAATCAAGCCCGGAAATCGTGCAATGGTGAGTGCCGCATACCTGGTATCCCACTTTTTGTTATTTCGACACATGCCTACAACTGGACGCGAGTCGACGAGGGAAGAAAAATACTGAATTCTTCTCACGATAAAAATGAAGGCACGTACCGCAGTGGGGAGGGAGAGGAGGGCCCGCTGGGTGACCCCGGATCTGAGTTACTACTGGGAGGGAGCACGAGAGTAGTGCGAGGAAAATAAATGGAATGCAAAAAAAAAAAAATGCCTTTTGCGGCTGAGGTGACCCCCACCATTTTGTCTTCTGAGGGTGATCGCTTGAGGCGCTCTGTACCTCGCCCCCGCCCCCCAAAAAAAAACTGATTTCGACAAAAATGAGAGTTCAAACTCGATGGACGATCTCATGGACTAGGTGTGCTTTTTTTTTTTTGCTGAACGAGAACGTCTTTTAGGTACCGACGATTGCTTGGGTTAAGGAGCGCCGTCATGCAAAAAAATAGATTTTGCCTAAACCGCGCTACGTACGCCTCTACTGTAGAACACGTCTTAATGGCATGGGTTTGCCCCAATCGAAAAAATCGTGCGAAGCAAACGGGAGTCTTGCGGCCAGATATCAAACAAGCCATGCCTGGACACCGTACAATGGCTAGTGATAACTGGTATCCTATAGTTGTATTTATGGTTACAGAGGTTTATCCCAGTGTAACTTTACTGCGAAGAATATGGGTTCGGTTCGGATTACTTTTCGTTTTTTGCACGTCGTTCCCCGTTCGTGCTCTGCTGCCTTGTTCGAAAAAGTTGCACACTGCTGTTATTTTATGAGCAGCGGAAAAGCTGCGGGAGAGCTGTTGCTTGTTGGTCAACATCATAAGCTGTTGCAATATGTATTAATACGAGTAGCGGATGCCTAGAGAACACCTTGTTGGCTTTACCAGCAATCAACGTTAGCCCGCCGTCCTTCCCCCTCCCCCCTCCCCCTCCCCCCTCCCTCCCTCCTCCCTCCCTCCTCCCTCCTCCCCATCCCCTTACCCCCGCCCCCCCGTCCTCCCCCCCCCCCCCCCCCCCTCCTTCCCCTTCCTCCCCCTCCTCCTCTGCCCCCCCCCATCGTATACCCCCCCCCCCCCCACCGATAGCTTCAAGCGCTTGGGGGTGAAGTTGAGTAATCCTGACGACGCGGACAGTATCGAGAAGCTAGCGCTCGTCATGTTCGACACAAAAACGATCAAGGGCCTGGACTTCAACCCGTTTTCGAGCAACAACGTGCTCAAGCTTAACGCAGTGCAGGAGTACCCGCAAGATCTATATTTCATCCTCAGGACCGTGCTCATGTTCCGGGGAATGGCGCAGGCGAGTTTCTAATTTTATCCGTGCTTTTTACGTGTCGGATTGGTTGTCGCGGGTCGGGTCGGGTCGGGTCGGGTCGGGGTCAGGGTCACCCGATCTCGACCCGTGATGTTTGATGACCTCCTCACACGACCCAACCCGGCCCGTGAGATTTCGAGCACCACCTGACCCGACCACCACCTGACCCGACCCGACCCGACCCGCGAATTTTTGAGAGGCTCCTGACCCGACCCGCGAGCCGGATCGTGACCCGTGAAAATAGGGACCCCTATGGAGATGGCTGAAGCCAGGTTTTGTATAGATTTTGCGTGCGCCGCAGATCGAGATTCGTCCCATCGACTCTCCAAGTTCTCAACCAGCGCACACAAGTAAACGACAGATAGAAAGATGGATATTCCTACTGTGGCGACAGATTATACTATACCTGGTAACAGGTACTAATTTTATCTCGGCTTTTCACGGGTCATGGCCCGGTCCGTCATTATCTCGTGGGATGAGTCAGGTGGGGTCAGGAGGTGTTCGAAATATTCCGGGTTGGGTCGGGCCGGGTTGGATCGGGTCAGGACCTTTTCAAATATCACGGGTCGGATCCGGTCGGGTCGACCCGTGATAATCCTAGATTTTTTGTTGATACTGAGCACAGCCAAGTCCAGCGCTTGTTTTTTCCCTACCCGTGTACGGTTTGATGTTGGTTTGTAGATCCTGAAAGTTTTTTTTTCTATAAACGGGACTGTTGAAAGTCGAAAGTTCTCCCTACACGCTTTAAGTTTTGTTTATTGGCGCTGCACTGGTGTTTGTTTGTTTGCTTGTTTGTTTGTTCGCTTGGTTGCGTGCTTATTTGTTTGTTTGTTTGTTTTTGCTTGCTTGTCTGCCTGTATGCTTGCTCGGTTGTTTTTTTGCGTGCTTGTTTGCGTGGCTGCTCTCCGTGTTCGCTTTGCATGCTTGTTTGCTTTTTCCTGTGATATGCAGGCGTTGAGTTGTTGCGCTACCCTCGAATAAATGCTGGGATACAGACATACGCCGGTTCCGCATTCCCCCAATTAGCCCTTGCCCTGTACGTCAAATGCAGCCTGATCTGCAGCCAACATGAGAAAAAAATGTTTCAAATGCGTCAGCTGTGAGTTCGATCAATGTAAGGGTCGATACTCATATTTGCAAGCTATTAGCTATTGGCTATTAGTACAGTACCCCTCCCGTTGGGGTGCTTTCAGTCGTTGTGGTTCGAGTTCATTTTTTGGCTGTAGTCTTCCCCACCCCCACCCCCACCCCCACCCCTTAAACAACTTTTTTTGTACATCCTTTCGTTACCATAAAGAAGAATGCATTACACTACGAAACAGAGTACAACACTGCAATGCAGTACACAATACAACACGGAAACAAAAAATACCACAACGTAGGTCCTAGGCTAATTCTTCTACCTGGTTTTAGTGATACATAGTTCCCAAAATGTGGGGCGCAGTTGCGAAGGGATGATGCGTTGGGACATTATACCAGGTATGTTTTACTATAACTAGTCCAGCTGGGGGTAGGTATTGTAAAGCAGAACGTTTTTTGTAATGTGTCGTCGACTTATAGGATGTCGGTCAAGCGGTTGTTTAGGTGTTGGAGAGTATAACTAAGCCTCGTAACTTAAGAAGTTGGAGAATTTTACTCTTGTGCTCTTACTTCGAAGTATGCTGTTATGCTGTTTTGTGTGGACATCGGTCGGCGGTCGTAGTAGAATCAACCTGGCTACAGCTACAACCCATCCGGCTACAGCCAATCCGGCTACAGCCAGGTCGATAGGTGTCCCTATGTTTTGGACACAGCAGTGTGAATTATAAACTCGCTTTGCGTAACGAACCTTTTGCTCGTAGTGGACCGTGTTTGCCATTCTTTCCGTGCCCTGCCCTGCTGCGCGATGAGATTATGTTTGCCCTGCTGCGTGCGAAATACTCTGTTTTACCCTGTATGTCCTGTGGCCTCTTCCTGCTGCCCTTTTGCACGGTGAGACGCTGTTTGTCCTGCATCCTGTGTGTAACCTTTTCCGCCCCCCCGTGCTGTTTCTGCCTTTCTCTGCCCTTGCCCGCCCTCTTATCTGCCTGCGCATACCAGAGCCTCGGGGTGGAGTTTTCTCTCGCGGACTGCTGGTCTCCTCACGCGAGCCGATTGCTGGCCTCGCCCCAGTAGACCGAGCGTGGCGGTCGACTTCACTCGGATATTTTTGGGAGGAAAGGGGTGTGGTTGCGAAAGCTGGAGGGAAAATTATTAGTTTTGTACCGAGAGCTGGAGGGGAAAAATAATTTTGTTGCCAAACGCTGGAGGGTAGTCGAATGTCGAATTTGATGGTTCTTCCACGAATTTGACTTTTAGGAGAACGACGCCCTCCCTGTTATCTAGCCTACCCGTCAGGAAATTTAACGTCCTTGTCAGCTTGGCTTTTCTCAGCTTGGCTTTTCCAGTTTGTCAGTGGAGTGCTTGGGGGGGGAGACTTTGTTCTTTTTTTTTATTCAACCTGTGGAGCTTTTCTGCTTTTGCCCAAGCTTTGTGTCAAGCCTTGGTATTTTGCTTGTGTAACCTGTTTTCGGGATTTTTTCCCGGAATTTTCCGCGAGCGACCACAACTTTTAATTACACTACCGTGGTACGGAGATATTTTCCCATTAATACGAGTCAACTGGGGGAGGCCGAGAAAATGTTGTTGTTAATACCTTGTAACAGAATTACTGGGTGGGGTTTCCATGTCGTTGGCCTGCGATTGTTTCCCTTACACTTTGTACCACTGCGATAAATGTCCCACTCCGGTTCCGAGTAACTTGTCCCGAAGGAAAAACACATGTGCAGTTCTAGGGGCAACACTGCAGAGAATGTCGTTCTTAAATTCCAAATAGTTCGTTCCCAAAGCGCGCGTCTGTTAACGTGGGTTTTAGTTGACCCCTTCCCAAGTGGTAAGAATTTACTGACTGAATGACTGAATGATTTGAGTGAATGATGACTCACGTCATGATAGGGGTTCAAGTTTTTGTTGGTCAAAACGATTCTGGCCTTCTGACTGACCTGGCTGGTCGAGCTAGCCTCCTCAAGTGAGGCACTAATTACCGGTTAGTCGGTTAGTCGGTTAGTCGGTTGGTCGGTTAGTCGGTTAGTCGGTTATTCGGTTAGTCGGTTAGTCGGTTAGTCGGATACTTTTACGACTGCTGTACCTGGTCTTTTGTTTTAGGGCTAGCGCATGGAAGTGTTGGTTGGAATTGGCGCGAACGAACGAACGAAGGAATGTCTGTCTGTCTGTCTGTCGAAGTCATGTTTCGGGTGAGACATTGAGGTATTTGGGCATATCACAGGGGGGCTCAAAACAGTATGCTAAACCCTTGCCGTGGATGACTAAAATGACTAATTAGGAGCAGAATGTTACAGGTCATCTGTAGATTTCGATGTGAAAGCATGTCATGGTTGGGGTGAAACCAGGGTACAGTATATGTCACACTCAGGGCGAGGCGATCGTGTACGTGGGCGAGATGTTAGTGGCAAAAGTGATGATGATGCTCAGGACTGCCCGCTCACTGCTCTACAAATGATGCTCCTAGTGGAGCATCTCGTTGCGCTCTTCTCACTGCTCCATGCTGTTCCATACGAGTATGGTATTGTCAGCCTTGTTGTGTCTTAAGCAGCGAGCCAACGGAGAGATGAATGGGACACCGTGAACCGTAAGGATAGAGTGCTTCTCCCAACACCGACAACCCTGCGTCCCCCTCGCGGACTTGTACGTTACTGGGCCAGCACCTAGTCAAATTACAAGTGTGCTTTGTGCCCCGATATCGGGGGGAGTGCATCGATAAAAGGGTTCAAATCCCGAATGCGGGGGGGATGTTCTCGACTTGTTGCGGACCGTCGTTTACTTCACGGATTCATGAGTTCGTCGCAAGCCGTTGTTTTTTTATTAAAGTAACAAGAAACCAAGGCTGTGGGGTGTAGGGTGGATGTTAAGGTGTTAATAACCCCGTTTTCACTACCGCCGGCGGACGCGTTGTACGACAGACGACAGCGAGGTACCACTTTTCTTCTGAAATGGTTTCCGGAGGACGGGGTTCCTTACCCCCAAATCGTGGGATATCGTCAGGCATTTTTTTTTTTTTTGCATTATGATTATCGTTTGGTGCACCTAGGGACACGGGATTTTTCATCCGGGAGCAGTCAGTTAATTATATTTCTTTTATCAAAATTCGTTTTTGGGGGACAGGTCTCTTGAACTCCCAAACTGAGGAAAGAGTCATCCCACGGCAGGGGGTGTACGTTTTGGGGCAAAAAGTCCCTGGGCGATTGAGTTCCTCATGTCAGGAACTGCCCCGGTCAATGAAGCAATTTCACGAGCACAATATATTTTTGGGCGAAAGGCATAGAAGCTTGGTCGGGTTGTGTGAACGAATGCCTTCGAAGTGATTTTTTGGGTGAGATATTGGGTTCCTCATGTGAGGAGCTCAGGGACTCATGCTGCAACCCCTATCGTGGGATGGCTCGAAACCTCAGAAAAAAAGAGTTGCACCTCTCTATTGTAGCACGCGTCGGCTTTTCAGCACTATCACGGCTGACTCTGTGCCTCGCGGACGCGAAGGGGCCCTTTCGTGTTTTTTTTTTTGCAGTTTCTCGGGGTCACTCGCGCGAGTAAGATAACCTCCCTGACCATGTGCGGTCTTGAGCTGTCGTGTCGCGCGCTGTTTTAAATTTTGTGATATCAGTCCGCAATGGAGTATGGTAAGCGACGCCGCCGCGCCCGAAAAAAACGCCTTAGTAGAGTATTTTTGTCCGTGAGAGAGGTGCGGAGTCACTCGAGAGGTGCGGAGTCACTCGCGCGAGTGACTCAAACCCGTTGTTGAAGATGGGGTTACTATACCGTAACCAAGTGAGGCGTTTTTTTTTGGCGCAGCGTAGCGAGCCAACCACACGCCGTTGAACGAGTTGCGGATTCACATATTGCAAAATTAACACAGCACATGACATGACATGACATGAAATGACACGACATTTGAAATAAAATGACATGACATTTGAAATGACATGACATGACATGACATGACATGACATTTGAAATGACACGACATGATTTTTGAAATGATATGGCATGACATGACATGACATGACATGACGAAAGAAACCTTACGACCGCAAAGGAACAGAGGGGTCACTCGCGCGAGTAACTCCGAGCCACGTACGGCAGAAAATGGGCCCCAAAAGTGCCCCCCGGGGTTACCGTAGCTTTCGTCAAGATTTTGCAGAGACGCACAGAATCATGCTGCCATAAAGGTTTTCCTATTGTTTTCAGAGGCATATCAACGCTCCTCACTGTTGAGATGAGCATCTATTTATAGATGCTCTACGCTATTATGTGCACACATACACGAGGATATAATACATATACTATACTTGACCCCAAAACTTATTATTTTTGAGGTGAAATCAAAGTGCAATAACAGTTGGTTCTAATGTATAGACTATGCCCGCCCCTCCTTCCCCAACACCCGCACCATTGCCTAGACCTAGCAGGTTTAGTAAAGTTTCTCCCAGGCATACATTCATGCGACCTGAAGGGGTTTGATCCCACGCCTCCCCCTCCCCCCTCGCTTTGTTCTCTCCCGCCGCCTCACCTAAAATCAAAATCTGCCAGAGTAATAAACGCTACCAGGCAGTTGATATCACCTCATTACCTTTTGAGTCATTTATGCCGTAGCTCCAATTCATATCCCCCCCCCCCAACGCCCCCTCCTTTCCCACCACCCGCACCATCGCCTAGACCTAGTACCACGCGTATAGCAAGCTCCTGACTGATATACATCTATGCGACCTAAAGCTGTTGGAAAGCTCCCCCCCCCCCCCCCCCGTTCGAGCCCTCCGCCCTTTCCTCATTGGTTGTACGACTGACAGGATATACAGGATATACATGATAAACTGATGCATTCCTTCCACAACCGTCAGATTTGTCCCCTTAAAGGATTTATAGTTTCCGCGCACAGATTGAGTTGCCCCGCCCGTTCCCCCCCCACCCCCCCCGCTCCCTCTTGTTCAAACCCAGGCCCCCACACCCCAAAAAACTCCGCCCTTCCCTCACCGGTTGTACGACTTACAGAATACACAAAGTCTTGATAAACTGATGCACTTCCTTCCACATATCTGTCAGATTTTGTCCCCCTCAGGTTTTATAGTTTCCGCGCCCAGACTGATTAGCATCACCCTGTCTGTTGACCCTGGTACAAGCTACACTGTAGTTCCAAGGGGAGTCGCCGATCTATATCCTTAATGAGGGCACACACCCAGTAACACGCGCGATCGGAGTATCACACACAGCTTGCAAAGATGAGAATCGACAAAATCTTCGATCTCACAGCTGGAGTGTATTTTTATTTTCATAATATATAGACTATAGACTACACATATAATAATACATATACTTGACCCAAAAACTGAATTTTGAGTGAACAGTGAAATGAAAGTGCAACACTTGGTGAACAGACTCATGTCTGAAATGGATATATATTCGTATAATATGTATTTTTTTTTTTATTGTTAAAAGGGCGATATTCCGACGATTCTATGTTGAGGAGCCCTCATTAAGGAGCCGCCCGTTATATTAGGAAAATACACCGGACAATAAGAGTGCTATATGTACACACACCGACGCTGAAAAGCAGTGGCGCTCTTCTCCGCCGTCCTCACTACGGTATGCGCTGATAATCAACCTCGAAAGTTTATGAGTGAGACATATAGGCAGTAGGAGGAGGAAACGGGGGCAGGCGTAGCGTCAGGGACAAGGTCATTGGAACATAGGAGAGTCTGGTGCTTTCCCGGCAAAGGTGGACCGCCAGCACACATTGATTGTGTGTTTCACCAACCGCCGGAGCAAGGACTCGTGTTCGGTTCTGATGATAAGTATCATCTTGGGTCGAGCTTTGACCGTGAAAAACAGATCGTAATTAATGTGACAGTATTATTGAGTAACTTTGATCTTGGGTCGAGTTTTGACAAAGAAAGGTTGAACAAAATCTTGACAAAGGTTGGACAACAGATGAAATTCAGGATGAACTCATGCTGTCTCCACAAGGGGGACATAACTTCAAATGTATCTAGCAGGAGCTCGGCTTTCTTTTTCATACGCTGACGATGATACCGCAACGGAGATGGTATTTTCGAAAAAAAACGATAATGATGACGTCCGATTTTGTTTTTAAGACCGGGTGCGGGTTCCTCTCGGCCTCCCGGTTCATACCCTCCAACTTTGTTTTACATGTCAACTCTCAAAATTGCTCGGGAAAAGAGGGATAGCCAGTAGAGGTGAAAAAAGATCGGACGCCGGACCATATATATATGTATTCAAAGGATAATACCTGCGTAAAAACGAGCGGCCGGCGTATCACGCAGATAGCAAAGATTAGCATCGACCCCAAACTTATCGAACTCACAACTGAGACATGTTTAGAATGTTTTGATGAAATATATTTCTCGACGATGTCATGTAGCCGGGACACTGTGTTGTAGTTATTGAGGTGTTGTACTGCTTTTGGCCGGCAGACAACCATTGTAAGGGGTCGTCGCTGTTGTGCCGGTTGGTGCAGAGCTTGCAGTGGGCCACGGTAACGCGGCAACGGCGTCTCTGTCCGGCACATCGTTTTTTTTTGGGGGGAGGAACTCCAGGTAAAGCGGCGTGGCGGCCAAGGGGCAGCCATCGGGGGCACTGGGGGGCGACGAGCTGCCCCCTTACACTATTGAACCAGTGTGTATTGAGGTGCACTGCTTTGGCTGGAAGGCAAGTATTGCGAGGGGTCGTCGCTGTTGTGCTAGTTGGTACAGAGCTGGCAGTGGGCCACGGTAACGCGACAATGGCGTCTCTGTCCGGCACATCGACTGAGAACTCCAGGTAAAGCGGCGTGGCGGCCAAGGGGCAGCCATCGGGGGCACTGGGGGGCGACGGGCTGCCCCATTACATATTGAACAGCTCAGTTAAATTGAGCGAACACGATGCTTTGAGAACCCTGGTGGATGGTGGCCGCGGTATCGAACAACCCTATCCATCCGCGGGCACCCGAGGGTTGGGACCCGCCTAAGCGCGTCAGAAAGCGGTTTGGGCGTCCCACGTGGGAGACTGAGAGCGTGTTATTCCTGAACCATAACGGATTATACGAGCGCTGCTGACGGTCGATGGGCAGATCCCAGTGTCGCAGCTGGTGACGATGGAGGCCCTGGTGACTGGGGGGTGAAGACTGTTTTGTGAATGCTCGGACGCACAACCGCTAAAACAAAGCGATGTGGACGTACGATGGGTGTCGCGGTGCGTTTTGGTAGGTGGCAGGTGCATGAAATAAAAACATTCAAACGCTATTTATAGGCAATTTCACACCCCAAAAATACCAGCCCCTTCCGCGAAGAGCTGTCAATTACTCAAGTCCCGAAGCTGTGAATAAGAAAAAACGAAAAACTCCATTTCTTGATGTTGAATTTGGACTCGTTCGAAAGGAGCAAATTACATGGTCATAACCACCGCGTCGGTCATAAGGACTGATGATAATCTGAGCCTCACGGGCGTCATATTTTTTTCCTGTTTAATATCTTTTTGTTTTGTTTCTTTACACCCCGGGAACAGGTCCTCGACGGGCAGATATGTGCAAGCCGCGGAATACAACCTTCAACACGTACTTTGCAACGCCACGAGTCCCTCCCAAGTTGTTCTTCAACGTTATCACTAGCTAGCTCCGTCCGCACCTCTCATCAACACTCGACATCCAGTTCTACCATCTCGGCAAGCAGACCACACTCCCAGAGCATCTCGCCTGCGCATATGCAAAACAATTCCCAATAAAATCAACAAATATATATCCTCGACAACCGGAGCTACTGTGACAGATATTGTACCTTCAGCCGAGGCAGCACCCACATTCACGTCCGTGTTAAAAATGCTGACGCTGCGTGAACGCTGCGTACTTAGGCCTGCAACCCCGACGGACCGCGTGATTACCCGACGCCATTGTTTGGGCTGCGTCACCCAGATCCTAGGATCGGAGCCAAGAGAGGGGGAAGCCACCCTCGATTCCTGTCGCACAAACGTCACTGTCTTGCAAGGAAGGCACTCGCGGAGCTTACCGCGCCAAAGAACCGAACGCACGACCTCGATATCTTTAAAAAGTGTGTGAGGTGGCGTTGGAAAATTGGGTCATACAGACAGCCTGTTTAACGAGGCCTGCCTCCGATCATGTGCAATTCCAAGCTTCGACAGAAACATTTTGTACGGCAGGCGGAGCTCCGTGGCGCCGTTAACAGCGGAACATACACAAACGTCGATCGCGAGCTACAACACGGGTACTCTACTTCCACAATCCGACTGACAACGATAACCGTGCCAACCGCTAAAACAATTCGCAAGAGAACATCAATGTTACAAAGATACCACCGACAACCAGAGCTACTGTGACAGGTATCGTACCTTCAGCCGAGGCAGCACCCACATTCACGTCGGTGTTAAAAACGCTAACGCTGCGTGAACGCTGCGTACTTAGTGCTGCAACCCCGACGGACCGCGTGATTACCCGACGCCATTTTTTTTTTCTAGGCTGAGTCACCCAGATCCCAGGATCGGAGCCGAGAGGGGGGGGAGCCACCCTCGATCCCTGCCGCACAAACGTCACTGTCTTGCAAGGAAGGCACTCGCGGAGCTTACCGCGCCAAAGAACCGAACGCACGACCTCGGTGTCTTTAAAAAGTGCGTGAGGTGGCGTTGGAAAATTGAGTCATACAGACAGCCTGTTTAACGAGGCCTGCCTCCGATCATGTGCATTTCCAAGCTTCGACAAAAAAGCTTTGTACGGCAGGCAGAACTCCGTGGCGCCGATAATAGCGGAACACACAAACGTCGATCGCGAGCTACAACACCGGTACTCTACTTCCACAATCCGACTGACAACGATAACCGCGCCAACCGCAAAGCAATGCCCAAGAAAATAGAAAAATGTATGCCAACATGATGAACCAACAACAATAACATAGAACAACAACGTCGGGACGGATGAAGCGTCTTCGTCTCCGACGTGGAGCGAAGCATCCTCCCTGCCCAACCCTTGTCCCTTCTTCACCACGTGCCCCTGCCCTCTCTCACCTGCAACATGGTGGGCGGGCACGGAACAAAGCGGACATCGAGAATGCGCTCTTCAGAGTGAGTCTGAGAGCATTGCGCGCTCCTCTTGAAATACATTGGTCGAAGCGTTGACTGTGCACTCCGCGTCTTTAGTAGTTCGGCAAGTATGTCACACCTAACAGGCAAAGCAGTGGCACAAAAGCGCGGCAGATATGTATTTCCACCGTATACGGTAGCGACATTTGAGAGAGCCTCACGTTTCCCCCCGGTGGGACGGTGTTGTCCTTCGTCCGGGTGCATCCCGCCTTGAACGACGACTGGGTGGGTGGTTCACGCGTGAAGCGGCTGGGTATCGGGGTGTCGGCGCGTACACGTACCTGGCATGCATCCAAGGAAGAAGCGGTGGTAGGGGGGTAGAGAGAGGCAGGAGCGTGAGACTTCACGCACGCAAGTTTGTCGCGGCCTGGAATCAAGCATCGAAGATTCGGCCCGCCCTGTCTACGATGAATAGTGCTACAGTTTAGGGCAAGACCCTGGTGCTGCTTCTAGTTCAGCTACACGGCAGGTCGCCGGGGATTGATTACATTAAGTTTGGACCTTGCCCGAGTAGATTTTGTTTTGTTTATTCCCTACTTGTACTTCCTATGTAGAGTCCTTGTGCCTTCTTGACGCAATGGATGTCTCCTTTACATATCATGCAGTATGTACCTCTGCAAGAACTGCGTGGTTTCGAGCAGAGCTGGAGGTCTTACCATGTACCAGGTACGTATTGAAGACGTTCATCGTCAGAATAGCGTGCGAGTTACAGGTTTCGTAACAGCAAGGCAACAACAGCAGTAGCAGTAGTGCGACGCGCCTGGTGTGCCGTTACACCGGGACATTCTATTTTGGCGCAGCTCGTCGGGAGTCAGAAGTAAGGGTCATTTCTTAAAACAGTTAAACAAGCCGACCAAAAAGTATGAGGCATTGTTAGTGTACGTGTAGAAAAGCGGCAGTACAGCAGAAACCTGTAGTCTACAGCAGAAACCTGTAGTCTACAGCAGGTCTACGTCGTGAAAATACGAGCTGCTGTACGCGCGGAGCTCTAAAACATATGCTGCTGTAGAGGCGGTTGGAGGTGGCTTGCTGAATCCGAAGTGCAAGGGCAGAGCTTCTTCTGCATGTCCGCCCCTTCTTGCTCTCTTCGAAAGAACTGTGTACGTACTCCTTGATCTCACATTAAGTCGCACAATTAAGTCCGTTGTCACAGGACATGCTCCAGTCACTCTGGAGTGGAACGTACTCGAGTGCGTAATGCACGACGGTGGACCAACAGAAGGTTACAACTATTTGTAGCTATGATTTGTGCCTGGTATGTATCAGACGACTACAGGATGTGCAGAAGTACTTGTACTCTATTGTACAGCTAACAACAAACATGCACACACATGTCCATTGGTCTCTCAAGAATGATCCGCTTTTTTTCTGTTTTTTGTTTTTTGGGCGTTTCATTTGTCGATCTCAGCCAAATCAAGAAAAAAATAACCATGCAAGCAATTCTCAGCTTGCCGCCGTGGGAGGCAGCATGTGAACGAGAAACGCACCGACAACCGCGCATTCGGTGAGGCTCAACCGGAATGGTCATTCCCGTGGGATAGGAAGGGAGGGGGCGCGGAAGCACGTTGATCTCGTCATCTCCAAAATTCTTAGGGCTGCTGGCTTCTTCTCTGGAGTGCAAGAGAATCGCCGAGAAATAGACTTAATTACTTAGTTCTCGACCCCCTCGGAGGTCTCGCTCGGCATATTCTTCCCCCTCTCAGCCCTTCTCAGCCCGTAATTGCCGAAAAGAAAATTAGTTGCTGGGGATAAGAACCGTCCCGAAGTTCCTCAAGAAAATTAGTTGCTGGGGAAAAAAATCTTTGTGCTGAAAGCGCTCGGTTGGTGCATCCCTGGCATCTCCGGTGGCTCATCAGCTCCGCACCGCCCAGCACCCCACCGCAGCGCTACGAGCTCGCAGCAACGCAGCGCCGTGCAGTGCCCTGCGACGCCCTGCAGCTCTAGCTTAGCAGAGCACAGCGCTGTGCTTTGACGTGTTTTGCTGCTTTGCCGTGCTGCGTGCTTTGCGGTACTTTTATTAGTTCGTACATGCCAGTAACATTCATTCGCAGTATCATCCCACGTACCGGTACTATTAATAAGTTTGTACATACTACGTTGGTGGATCACAACGCACCCCCAGCTCCGGTCAGCCCGGCTATATATAGCTCAGCAGTGCAGCGCAGCATAGTGCGGTGCCGTGTCTTGCCCTTCGTTTTGCGGTGTTGTGACGTGCGGCGCTGTGCGTTCTTTTGAACATACAGCAGTAGTACCAGGTATGATGCAGGTACCATGTACTTGGTACCATTTATTATGTACGTGTCGTGTTCTCATCGCACGTACTGCCGTTCAGAACGTGACATCGACAAGCATCTAGCGCAGGGCAATTAGCTCTGCACAAGCACCTCTTGGCAACATTTTTTCACCGTTCCAGCTTTTCTTTGCTTTCTTCCACACTTTATTGGTTCTTCCATTTCGTCAATTATTATTGCATTTTTTTCGTTTTTCAGTTGTTTCTTCGTTCATTTTTTACTATCTCCTTTAAATTTGATTCGTTCGAACTCGTTTTTCAAGTTCTGAACATTTTTTTGACCTTTTTTATATTTGTTTACTCTTTTTTTCCAAGATTTGTTTCGGGAATTGAACTTGCAACTTTGCTTTCTTGGGAGTTGAACTTGCATTTCAATGGACGTCCATGCGAGGGAGTTGAACTTACATTTTAATAGACGTCCATGCGAGCTTTTTTGCAATGCGCCCAAGGGCACACAACACAAGGCAACAGGAGCAAGCTGAAGCTGTGGGCCAGTTATGACAATTATTGTTTTTTTTTTTGTTTTTCAGTTACCACAATGTGTCACAACAGCAGTGGTGTATCTACCAGTACTATTCTTTCACCAATATAGACGATACAAGGGGCTACGCCGGCGGCCTGGACGGCCGCCGGTCGCAGCGCAGGATAGTAAATATTAAGAGGGTAAGAAGTAATGCCAAGAGTTAGACGAAGTTTGTTAATTCATATATGGGAGATACTGGAAAGGGAAAATGCCGATAGATTTTTCCCGATTTCCCGTGTGCGGCGGAACAATGCGAAAAGGCAGCCTGGAAATTATGGGAGAGCATGGCGGTTCACCCCAGCTGGGTGACGCTCTGCGTTGCTACGCAGAAAGGCGCGGCCACAGCTGCTGCTGTGCATATACCATTTGTAGCTTCGTCATGCTGCAGGCTCATCATAGCTTCAGCTACTGCTGTACATCATGTACATGTACGTGCTGCTGATTTATACGTGCTGCTGTAGACTACCGGGGGTTCAAAAATATTGAGAGTTCGCAGTTCTCCACGACGCCTAGCTGCTGCTGTGCATATACCATTTGTAGCTTCGTGATTCTGCTGTGCATATACCATTTGTAGCTTCGTGATGCTGCTGTGCATATACCATTTGTAGCTTCGTGATGCTGCAGGCTCATCATAGCTTCAGCTACTGCTGTACATCATGTACATGTATACGTGCTGCTGCAGACTTCGCAGTTCTCCACTACGCCTGGGTGGCATGTGTTCTCGGGGATTACGAACTTTTCTTCCCCATATCCTAGCACAAACCTCGCTTAGTGGCCTTTACAATGGCGACGCCGGCCAGGTAATCGACCCCCCCCCGTGTGTCGGAGGTCAGAGAACACGTACCGAAGAAATAACGCGAAGACATTAGCCCTGTGTGCAGACTACGCACCAAACGTCTCACAGGGCACGATTTTTCGGAGATCTCGTCGTAGATCTCGACGTCGAGGCCTCGCGCGCGCGCTACGGCGCCGAGCGGGCGGATCAGCTGAGCCGGTGGTTGCAGGCGAGGCGGGGGCACGCCTCAGCGAAGAAACCGCGCGGAAAGGCGGTCAGAGGCGGGAGATATCCGCAGACGTAAGGATGTGCATATGTGATAAGCGAACTAAGATATATAGATTTACGGCTTACCCCAGGATATACATGATAAACTGATGTATTATTTCCAAAACCGTCACATTTATCCCCTCAAAATAATGTATAGTTTCCAGGCACATATTGAGCTGCCCCACACGCCCCTCCCCCCCCCCCCCCCCCGCCCCAACCCCCCCCCCCCGCCCCCAACAATATACTGGTGCCAAAACCGTCAGATTTATCCCCTCGAAAGGATTTATAGCTTACATGCACAAATTGCCCCCTCCCCCCCCCCCCCCCCCCCCTCCAAACCCGCTCGCTTTTGATCAAAACCAGGCCCCCACGTCCTTCAAAACTCCGCCCCACCCCCCTCACCGGTTATTCGACTTACAAGATTCACTTGATAAAAGGATACATTTCCCTTCACAGCTGTCAGATTTTGTCCCCCTCAGAAACGGGTTTTATAGTTTCCGCGCACAGACTGACTAAAATCATCCTGTTGACTCTGATAGCTACACTGTAGTTGTAAGGGGAGTCGCCGACCTATATCCTTAATGAGGACACACAACTCGTAATGCGCGCGATCGGAGTATCACACACAGCTTGCAAAGATGAGTCTCGACGAAATCTTCGATCTCACAGCTGGAGTGTATTTTCATTTTTTATAATATAGATTTATATAAATTTTTTTACGAGGATCATTTTTTTTTCATGACCCCTGGATTCAATCAACGAAAACCAGGCTTATAAGCGAACAGTCTATCTACTAGAAGACCACAAAGTCAAATTGATATCTATTATTTTTTTATGAGGATCATTTTTTTTCCCCGATGACACCGGGATTTGAACCAACGAGAAGACCTTGAGGCTTACAGTACATACCCGTACTACTACACCAGGTTTGTACATACCATCAGGTACTACGCTGTTGGATCACAATGCACGCCCAGCTCAGATCAGTCCGGCTATATTGTTGTTGTTCTCACATTAACTCGCATAATCAAGTCACAGGACAGGCTCCAGTCACTCTGGAGCTGAGGAATACCCCAGGGAAAAACACACACAACCCAAGGTGGTACACGCATATATCACAGCTGACGCAATTCATGCCTCCACCAGAAATATATAAAAGTGAAATCGGGAGTCAGTCTACGATGTGCCAGGTCCAGGCCGGTGCATACGTATATATAGCCCAGCAGCGCAGCGTAGTGCAGTGCGGAGCCGTGCGGAGCCGTACGGTGCGCTGCCGTGCCCTTCGCTGCGGTGCTGTGTCGTGCTGCGCTGTGTGCTTTCTTTCGAACATAGAGCAGTACCGGGTATAATACGTGTTGTTGTGATGTGCTACTTTTCTTCTTTTTTCCTTTTCTACATATATTTGATCTTTCACGGGCCCCTGTTTTTTCCCCCATGCAAATTACCCCCGTACTGCCGGTCAAAACGTAACACCGGGAACAAAAGCACACGGCACAGCTGAGCACAACAGGGCAACTTGCTCTGCACAAGCAGCTCTTGGCATTATCAAATCGCTGTTTGCACCAAATCATGGCCCTCCTTCTTTCTCTCCCCTTTACATGTTTTTTGTTGCATTCTTCCTTGCCTTGCGCGAGCGTAGCGGGCGGCGTCGGCCGCCCGCGGAGCGGAGCCCTTGTATGTATTGTCTAGTCTAGATATCGTAAAAGGCATCTATTGCACCTCGCGACTACACAACGGCGCTGGTACTGGGAGCAGGTCGCTCAAAAGCCGATGGGGCATGCCATAGCCTACATGATCAGAGTCGAAGACAACCTACCCAGCGATGGCACCGTACGAAGGCGACAGGATACGGCAAACTATCTGTTGGTCAAAAGGTTGAATAGAGTCACCGGATACTGTTGTCGTGGCCGACATTTTATTTGTTTTCGTCTTGTTGGTCGACGGAGAAGCCCACCTTCGATACGCAGAAGTCCTCGCGCACCACAAACAAGTGGCGCGCAGGCGTGGGAGGCTAGTCCGGTCTCTGAATGCATTTTTGCTTGGTCTCCGGTGCGCCGGTCCAAGGGCCGGCAAGGGCCGGCAAGGGCCGGCGCACCGGGGATTGCACCGGGTGTCAACAGCAGAGTGAAAAAGCGGGAGACACAAACGGAAACATTCGCCTACGCGGGGGTGAGTTTGTATTAACCCCTACCCAGTAATGCGACTCCCACACACTGAAACCTTCCGCGTTTCCGAAGAAATCCCCCGGCTAGCGTGTTCCTAAGCCTTCGCTAGGGTTGATTGATTGCACACCACCATTAACGCAAGCTACGCAAATCTCACTTTGGTGTACTCGGGGAAGAGGTTTTGCCTTCGATCGCTGGAAGGTTGAGAGGAAGCCAGAGTTATGGCGCAATCTAGTTTTGCTGTTGGGAAGGACATCCTCGACATTGGGTCACGAAAGGCCTCAGCAAGAGGACCTGCAGCGGCAGGGCAGGCGGGGCAGCATGTGCCGCTGGCGTTTGGATTGCCTAACGTGGCAAATGTGAGTGCTGTCAGCCTTGCAATTTATGTGACGAGTACTGGTTGTCTTCTTCTCTGTTACGTGGTGTGTACCTGGTATAGCTTGCGGATTGTGCTCTGTCTACCAAGTGTATTTGGTGTTCTTTCGATGTACTGGGATTGGTTATAGCAAGCACCGGTAGATCTGCAGCAGCGGAGAGGAATGCTAATTTCGTATCAGGTACAAGTAGCAGCTAGCAGTATCAGGCACCAAGTACCGGCAGTACAGGACACCCTATTCAGAAACAGGGCAATAAGAAAGGCAGGCTGATATTAACAAGAATGTTATAAATCCAGGAGTCGTTATACTAAAGTTAGCGTGGAACGCACGCCCTCCTAAACAAGAAACGCCGCCTTTGTTGGTATTTCTGTTTCCTACTACGAGTATGATACGAGTATGAATAATACAAACGGTACAGCACACGATCAGAAACATGGCAATAAGAAATCCAAGCTGAGATATACGGAAAGATGAGAAATTCTGGAGCTGTTATAGTGAATCTAGTGTTGAATTCACCCTCTCCCAGAATAAGAAACCCATCCTGGATAATTAGTTATGTTTCTTACTGTTAATGGGTGTCGTATACTTGTATACCTGGTCGCCCCGGTGGCGTATCAGGTTATCCTCGAGCCTGGTATAGGTCAGTTTCGTGAGTTCGAGCCCCGTCGAGTGCATATTCGTATAAATTCGTTGGGACTTTTTCTTGTGCACAAATTGACTCGCGGAAAGCGCGAGAGCGTGAGTTAGCAACACTCGATGAAAAACGACGTGCAGTGGGATTGCTGAACCCTATGCGCGATAAAATTGAAGGCAAGAACCGGGGGGAAGAAGGGACGACACCTGTGACCACGGCTTGTCCAGAAGCTTGAAAGTGTGTGAGAAAGAAAAAAAAAAAAAAAAACTGGTATTAATAAGACGCTATCGAATGCTGCAAGTACGAGCGTCACCCCTCGTCCAATGTGCTTGTTTCCTCGACAGCAGCAACCCAGCAATAATACGTACGCAGTCGGTGTCGCTGATTTCCTATTTATGAGCTATGATACAGCTGTGGATAATACCCCGACTTAAGACGAGGCAAGATGAGAGAATAATGCGGTCAAGAGAGGGTGAATCGGTCGGAACACGCTAAGAAGAGATACCCGAGGATTTCCCTTGTTTGCCCCAACCTCCCCTCTTGACAGCTGGAAACCCGTTTTGGGGGAGAAATTACTTGATACTTGTATAGGGAGGAGTTTTGGTGTCCTGAAGGGGTTGACCCTTTCACTTCTGCGAAAATCGTCTTGCACTCAAAATGCCAAGCCACTTGTCCCCGAACACGCGGGCCCAGCTGAAACGGAGCTAAGTCGGGCCTGAAACGCCTTTCCTTCATGTTCAGACCCCGATTTTTTCGTCTAGGAAGAGCAGAACGTCATCCTGTTCGACTTCCGTTAACAATTAGTATGTAGTGGAATTAGTTGTTTCGCGATGCATGCATGCATGCGTGTTTATCGGTGGTGTTGAAATATCGGCGGTGTTGAATCCCACCCCCAACAATATTTCGACTCAGGTACCCTTCAACTACAATAGTGACGAACAATCATGTTTTTCTTCGAGTTTTCTTCTCTTGCGCCGGTATAAGAAATAACGCTGGTTAGGAGAGGTACTTTCGGCACAAGCCATTACCTCTCCTAAGTCAGGGTACCCAATATATAAATTGCAAACTCCACGGTCCAATTTGGATTTGGAGTAGTTTACGTCAAGCCAGAGGGCGGCGCAGATATCTGACTCGGCGGCTTTTCTCACTCCATTTCAGGGGCTACGATTGCACGAATGCTAGAAGCAGCCCAATTAGTAGACAGTTATGTGATGTTGCTGTGAAAGTGCTAGAAACAGTCCTGCAGTGTAGTAGATAGCCATGAGATTTTCACGGTTAAATTTCTATTAAAAGTCCTAAAGTATTAGTAGACAGCCATGTAATTTTGTCATTGAAGTGCTAAAATCGGTCCTGCAGCAGTAGCCATGCATGCCTTTTTTCGTGAAAACGACATCGCGCGGCTGTACGGTCGGTACATGTGCGCGAGTATGCAGAAAATATGCAGCAGCGACTTCGGCGGATTCGGCGGCCCATTCTCTCATGCCACCCCTACGTTCCCAAGCATTGTATGCGTCGTCTCAAACTACGCAGCGAGGCGTGTTTGTGGACAAGGTCAATCTTATGTTTGGCATTGTGTAAGGTGTTTTACTACAGTAGTTGGTACTGAAACCGTTTTTGCTTTCTGGGCCGAGATGACAACAAACTTATGGATGCTTTATTTTATGGTCAAAATACTAACGTGTTTTTCACGCAGAAACCCTGAGGCATGGCATCGAAGTATGGTCGATATCAAATATGGAGGAGTTTTTTCGGGTGGATAACCGGTTCCCCAGCCCAATAGCCTGATCACCTGACTATATATCCAGGAGACGCCCACAACTGCTTTATGCAGCTCGTCAGAACCCCGTCAGCTGTCATGGTTTGATATCAGTTGAGTCCTATAGCTAAGGGCCGTTCCTAACGAACAAAAAAGGTGTCACGAATCGTGACAAAAAGTCGGGAAATTTTCGCGAATCGTGATATTTGTCAGGAAACCGCACTTTGAATTCTTCAGTTTTTTTACATTCTCCTTCAAAATTGATGTCAGGATTCCTTCGAAAAAAACGTGATTTATTTTTTTAAACGTGACTTTTCAGAACTTCAAAAGGTCAGGAATCGTGACATTTTGTCAGGATTCGTGTTTTTTTGCGCTCGTTAGGAACGGCCCTAAATTTAAATTCGTTAGGGGTGGTCGGTGTTCCTTGCGCGCTGACTACTTTGGCTACTGGCTTATGTGCGTGTTCTCTAGTTTTCAACACCTTTTCTTTGTTTATTGGCCTGGTATAGCTCACAGAAACGCCTTTGTTCCTTACCCCTTTCCAGCTTGCGACACCCGCGAGATGTCAAGCCAACCACACCCCGAAGAGGAAGTTTGTGTATGATGCAAAGTGTCGAAGTTAACAGTGGCGCCTTTTTACGGCAGCACTCCACGTACTATTTATAGTCGTGATGCTCTGGGGTCTGCAGGTGGAGCCGGTCGTGGAATCTGACAGCAGTAAACATTGGAAACGGCGCCCTATGCACTCGCAACCTTCGGTTCGTAAGGGCTTTTTGTTTACCGGTACACTTGGTGTTCCCCCCTTTAGTGGAAATTTATGTACCTGGTAGTGTTTACCTTCCACCCTTTCACAATCGCGAAACTTAGACAACTCTAATTTCATGTATAGGGGGGGGGCATAGCAATGAGATCCCACGGTAAACCCCAAAACCTATACCTTGGTATACCATTCCCCTATATTTGCTAGCCTCGGTTAGTTGTCGTGACTATGTTCTACACCTTGGGCAGAACACCGATCTCGACTTAATGATCTAGATCTTGCAGAGAAGATGTGTGCGGTGTATCTGATGTTTTAACCGGTGGGAGCTGTACAATCTTTAGGATCTAGCACACCTTTCCTGCTTCGCCTGTACTCTAATAGATACAGATCCAGCGCACAACCTCATAACGGCAGATACGGGGTGCGCTGTAGATCATCTAGATCATCTAGATCATGATCTGTCAGATGTGTGCTATGTTTCCTCTTGACCCATTTTCAACTCCTAAAATTATCCTAGTCTAACTCTAAGTGTTCTGTCCTCTTGTCGGGAGTGCGGTGCTAAAAGGGTTAACAGTTTATCTGCCGAAACGTTGCTGGAATCCTGATGAGGTTGAGGAACCTTCCCAACCGTGTGCGGCTGCGGTGTCTGCCGCTGTGTCTCCTGCGCAGAAGCACCGCGTCGTTGTTTGCAAGCGGGCGGAAGAAGAACATCACATCAAAATATGACCTGTTGAACACCAGGACGTGAGAATCGTGCGTACTTGGTACGCCTCAAGATAATCGTGTGTGTTCTGTGTTCATATATGGCAGTCTTACCTCTGTACGGAGCCCTTGTTGTGAGTTTTGGAAGAGGTCCCATACACATACAGTGGGTACCCGGAACTAAAAGCGCCCCGCGACGAGCCGGTCCTTGCGAGACTTGGCTGTGGCCAAAGTTGCGGGGTATACCGTGCTTTCCCGTGGTGGTGCCGAAAATTGTCAGGGTTTTTCACGGTTCATGACCCCGCCCGCGGATTGAGTCAGGAGGTTTTGAAGTATCACGCGTCGGGCCTGGTCGCCCTGACCCGATCCGACCCGCGAAAAAAATGAAAATTGTGTGTGTGGGCCAACGTTGACGTGGCGTTGCTCTATCCACTCGTCTGATATTTTTTTTTCGTTTTGTTCTGACGCTTCAGATCCCGATAACTGAACCGAAAACCAGGGGATGGACCGATGTTCGTGGTGTTGTTCTCGCATTAATATATCGCCATAGCGTGGTCCGGGGTCACAGGACAGGCTCCAATCTTTTCAAGGTCGACATTTACCTGTCAGGAAAAGCAGAACATACCAATACGTCTGTCTCCCTTGCTCATTCGTCGCCCTCTCCATTGTCCCCCCTCTGATTGGCATCTTGCCTGTGTCAACCCGGCCGATGTGACGCTTTTTTTTTTCTGTTCTTTTTTTCCCAGCCCGCGGCGTTCTGCAGTGCCAACCTGGGCTGCGGTTATGGAACCGATCACGCGCAGGACATCAAGTTCGCGAAGGGTACAACCACTCTTGCCTTCAAGGTTAGTCATACTATTAATAGAGACTGTTCGACTAGCGTCTCGTCGACAAAAAGCGATAGCGTACACCTTTCGTTGTCGCCAGAACTCGCAATTTGATTGTGGCGCTTACGTCATCGACTTCCTGAACACCTGCCGTACCGTCAGTATTACAGCATATCGCGTCCTTGACTGTGCCTGATATATGCATACGTTTTTTTTTTTTTCTTCTCCGGGCATATCTCTTCGTGCTCGCACCTTTGTCCGAAACGTCGGATGGGGTGGGCATAATTCGACCGTCGAGGTCACGATGCCGGAGGTTTTGGCGTGATCCGTACAGTGTGTCGCGCGTGGCAAGCCTTTCATTTATTTTTTGCTTTGGGCACACTTAGGGCAAATCCCCGGGTTCCCGCAACATCCCCGGGGATTGGGTTTCTTCATCCCCTATCCCCGTGTACGCACGTAATATTTGGATACAAACAGGGCTTTTCTGCTCGTACAGGGTACACGTACATTTCCCAATTTTTGCACAGAGCACCACGCTACGATCCTGCCGCCCAGCAGCAGTCCAGCCCCCTAGCAGCAGTAGCCTGCAACTCTATGCGTGTGTGGCTGCTGTTGTAGTAGGTGATTTTACTTTTGATCGGAGCCTGCGATGCTCTACCCGCCTGAACGCCACTACCTCTCGCTGCTGCTGCTTCTGCTGCTTCTGTCAAGTAACATGCCGACGTAAAGTGTAAGGATCGTTTGAATATCACATTAGTACTTAAACGGTCCTTACATTCGTGTTCATGGTGGTGTGCTTCTTGGATGATATCGTACCATACCAAGAGAGCACAACGTTACAACTCTGCCCCACAGCACAGCGGTAGGCAACACCATTTATATAAGATCGCAGATGACAGACAGCAGACAACATGCGGAGAGCACAACGCTAGCCTGCGATGCTCTACCCGCCTATACGCCACTACCTCTCGCTGCTGCTGCTACTTCTGCTTCTCCCAAGTGTCAAGTGACATGCCGGCGTAAAGTGTAAGTATCGTTTGAATATCATATTGGCACTCGAACGATTATTATATTCATGTTCATGTTGGTGTGTGCTTCGTACATGATATCGTATCATACCAAGAGAGCACAACGCTACAACTCTACCCCACAGCAGCAACGGCAGGCAACACTATTTATGTAAGATCGCAGATGACAGACAGCAAACAACATGCGGAGAGCACAACGCTACAGCCCTGCCGCACAGCAGCAGCGGTAGGTGACACCATTTATGTGCGCTTGGCGTGTCCTTGCTATGCCGCGGCGAGTTGCGTGTGTCGGAGCCTGTCATCATTTGTCACCCCACCATACCGCACGTTTCTGCTGTGCTGCCGCTCTGGGTGCGAGTGTCCATCGATGCGGAAACATAGGGGCCTTTTTAATAGTAATAATTTAGATACCAACCCATCCTTATACATTTACGTCCACAGAGGCAGTTCTTTAACGAGTATTTTTTCTGTGGTTTTTGCAAAGATCGCAGATGGCAGACAGCAGACAACGTGCGGAGAGCAAAACGCTACAGGTAGGACCATGTGCGTGCGCGTGCTGTATCCTCTCTTTACGGCGGCGAGTTGCTTTTTTTTTGTCATGGCATATGTCACGTGTTAGTGTCCTCTTGCTCCCTCGTTCACAATACGTGCCGCATCCCACGCCACGCGTGCCCCTTCTCGCTTCCTGGCGGTCCCTAAGCTGGAGTTCGAATTGTGACGCTCTTCTCGAAATCATACGTATCATACGGTGTAAACGTTTTGTGTGTTATCAAGTGGTGCTGTGTGTGTTTTCTCAAGAACAGATCGGTTGTGGGCACGTCTATATCGAGTATACCCAAACAGTGCTACAAGTACTGCTGTTGAGTGCACCCATGGAGTACTGTGCGGGTAAAGTGCGAATTCATTATTTTCCGGGCAAGTTTTTTTGTCTGATGTACAAACAAAAATGATCATTGCGTCCGGTAGTGAAAATAGTGTGTCCTTGCGCCACTCCCCTAGGCACTTACTTGCCGGAGGGGAACCTTGTACATATCTGCGAAGGAATGCGTTGCGTCATGTTCCCAAAATGAGCTCTTTCCGCCTTGCTCTGCTGCTGTTGTCTGCCGCTGCTGGTGGTGGTCTCTGCCGTGTTGTGTCCTGCTGCTGTGTTGTACTGTTGGGCTGTGCTGTGCTGTTGGGCTGTGCTGTGCTGTTGGGCTGTGCTGTGCTGTTGGGCTATGCTGCTGCTGCATATCTGCGAAGGAATGCGTTGCGTCATGTTCCCAAAATGAGCTCTCTCCGCCTTACTCTGCTGCTGTTGTCTGCCGCTGCTGCTGGTGGTCTCTGCTGTGTTGTGTCCTGCTGCTGTGCTGTGCTGTTGTACTATGCTGCTGCTGCTGCTGCTGCTGAGCTTTTCTGCTGCTGTGCTGTGGTCCACTGCTATGCTCTGCTGCTTATTACTATTGACCCTTGTGGGACTTGATTATATCTTGATTATAGCATACTACCTTGATTGTAGTATACGGACCAAAAAGCGACGAGCGCGATATAATCAAGCGTCTATTGATAGGAAAAGCTTGAGGCAAATCCGAGTGTCGTCATGCCTCACGGCTTGCTTGCCTCACAGCTCCCTGCGTTGCAGTTCGAACACATCGCCTACACCAGCAGCAGCAGCTAGGATTGCTTCACTTGGCCCGTGCTGTAATCGTCAGTTTATTTCGTGTTTTTTTTGCGTCTTAAGTCCCAAAGGGGTTTATAGAGAGCCGTGTTTATGACAGGGTGAGATGGGTAGCACTATTTGGCTGAAATATCTCTTGCTGACGGGTCTACGCCTTCCCCGTTATGGGAAATTTTGAATATGGAATTATTTAAAGCGTCCCAAAACAAGGGAGAGGTTTGTCAGTAAAAGGCACCAGCTTAATTACATACATACATGAGCTGTGTCTAGAAACGTGGAATTCATTTTTGGTGTTCGTTTTTGATGTTTTTGCTTTTCAAAAAATAATTATGGACTTTTATCCACGTTTTTTTGGTCGCTGCTTGGGGACTCCTTGCCTGAGAAACTAGGTGACATTATATAGTGGGAGACCCAGCTTTCTTTGTTATTAGCTATGAACCAGGCGCTGGGATTGTTTATGTCGGGATAAAAAAGCGCCCGATTTATCTCATACGAAGCTCGGTTCAGGAGTTTTCTTTTCACGTGTCAGCTCACTCACTTCTCGCAGGGCGGGTTGGGTTAAGTGTTTGTCACCCGACCCGACGCGTGAAGTTTGAAAACCTCCTGACCGGAACCGACCGGACCCATGAGATTTCGACCACCCGACCCGACCCGACCCGACCCGCGATTTTTTTAACGCTCCCGATCCGGCCCGCGGGTTGAGTCACGACCCGTGAAAAGCTCTGATTTTTTTGGGTGGAGCATAGAGCTGACGTGAGGAGCCTCACAAATGCTGCTGCACCCTCACCGTAGAATGTGTCTATTAATACTGTACTACTACTGTACTACTACTACTACTACTACTACTACTACTACTACTACTACTACTACTACTACTACTACTACTACCACTACTACTACTGCTACTAGTACTGCTACTGCTACTATTAGTACTACTACCATACTACTCCTACTCCTACTACTACTACTGTACTTCTATTGCCACTACTACTGCTACTACTACTACTACTACTACTATTAATACTACTACCATACTACTACCATACTACTCCTACTCCTATTACTACTACTACTACTACTGCTACTACTACTACTACTACTACTACTACTACCATACTACTACTACTACTACTACTACTACTACTACTACAACTACAACTACCACTACCGCAACCGCTACCACTACCACCACCACTACTACTACTACTACTACTACTACTACTACTACTACTACTACTACTACTACTACTACTACTACTACTACTACGACTACTACTACTACTACTACTACTACTACTACAACTACAACTACCACTACCGCAACCGCTACCACTACCACCACCACTACTACTACTACTACTACTACTACTACTACTACTACTACTACTACTACTACTACTACTACTACTACTACTACTACAACTACCACTACTACTACCACTACTACTGCTACTACACATGTTCGACTACTCCACTACTACTGTACCACTACTCCACAGTAACGTGCGCGGTACGTGATCCCGCCCCCCCCCCCCCCCCCTTCTCTTCGCCGTGGCTTTCGTGCTGACTCAGCTGCGTGTGCGACACGCTGCAGCTGTAGAACAACTACTGTACGTCTTCCTTGTTCTATGAACCTATGGACCTATCAATTATTAATACATGTTGCTGCCGAACCCTTACTAGGCACGGAAGGGGCCTTTGGGTGCGTGTAGGTGTGTAGGTGTGAAGGTGTGCCTGCACGCCGTATAACGTTGCCACGTTGCCACGAAACGCAAAGTTGTAGACGGACAGAAAAACGTCAAAATGCGTTACGCAGCTGCCGTTCCGAGAGGCTCGACCTTCGTTGACGACTCTCTGGAACTGGGTGGCATCGCAAGAGCTGCGGGGTGTATGCCCGCTGCATAGCACTCGCTAGTGGTATCCCCGACTTTGGTCATAAGAAAGATGGTATAGCTGTGGTATAGCTGCGGTATAGTTGCGGCTATAGGAGTCTAGAGTGTTGGAAGGATGATAATGCACCATCCATTGGATGGGGAATGTTGACGTTGATGGCGAATTTTGTATCAAGTGAGTGAGCGGTGTTGTGGCATGCCTTTTGACTGTGGTAAGTGAGGCAAGTGGGAGAAATTACCGGGAGGCCGGCGAATAGGGAGTTACGCCGGGTGGAGTGGTAGTTAGATGACTTGGGCGTGTACGGATGTAGGAACGGGGTTGTGTGCATTTCAGCCCCGGGTTTCCTTTGACCCCCCCCCCCATCTTGGAGCGAGGGATGCAAATGATTAACTGAGCGCAAGGTGTTTGTCACTGTTGGGAACTTGTTGTTTGTGTTGGTCGGCGCACGCTTCAGGCCACTCGAAAGGGGCCCCCAAAAATTGATGCGGTCGAAATTAGCCTCGCATGCTCCCCGTCGTCAGTATCAGAAGTTTGTCCTCTAGTTGTATTTTCTTCTCCGCGGGAAACTCTTTTCCGCCACATGCGCCGCATTGTTCGCTCCGCTTCGTCGATGGAGGTTGCTGACTCGTTAGTTTGGTCAATTGACATCTTGCCTCTCCCCGCGCTTGTGCTGCTGTCGGCACGGCTGGATGTGGCACATGCTGATAGATTTATTTTTATATATATTTTTTTGCGTGTGGCACGTTCTGAGAAAAGTGTGTTTGATTGTTTTTTGGACGCGCGAGTTGACCATGGTGACTTGACGAAAACTTGTGTGGCCTGCGCCATCTGTTACTGTTTGCGCTCTGTTGCTGTTTCATAGTTCCAGGGGGGAATCATCGTGTCCGTCGACTCGAGGTCTACCATGGGACCATACATCGGTGAGTGCGTGATTTAGTTCTCCCTCGATCAGTGCTACAGAGCTGTGTGGTTGTTCGTGCCCTTTTCATGCCGGTGCGGATAAATCCTTGTGTGGTTGCTGCTTACCGTCTATGTCGGTGCGGCTTAAGTGTTTTTATCGGTCTGCTTATATATTTTTACATCTACCTGCCCATTGCGTTCTTTGGAGACGAACTGACTTAGCCCACTTGTTGGGTTCTAAAGGGGTTAAGGTTAAGGGTACTCTGGTACGTAGGTTTCCCATGTAATGAATAGACGAAGTGACTTGATCGGACAACGGAACTGATTTTTCTTTTTGCGGCGCGTGACTGGTGGCTTGTTTTGTGGCCTGTGGTGTTTCAGCGTCGGGAACCGTCAAGAAGGTGATCGAGATCAACCCCTACCTGCTGGGCACCATGGCGGGGGGGGCGGCTGACTGCTCTTTCTGGGAGCGCAACCTCGGCATCCAGGTATTTAGAGGGCTGCTTGGGCTTCCGTGGTTTGCTCTTGTGGCTTGCGAGTTTAGAGGTGTTTTTAGCGGGCGGGGTAGATGGGATGGTTTTTGCTCGTGAAACATGGTGTTTTTTCGCGCGTAGGCGAGACGGGCTCCGGTTTGTTCGTGGTTTCGTATGTTGGCGCGCGAGGGCGGCTGTTAGTTGACGGCATCGTGTGTGTTTTTCGGCAGGGGAAAAAGCTCTAGACCACGACAAGATTTTTGTGCTGTCTGGCTGTGGAAAGGAGAGGCGGGTGCAAGGGGTCCGTCTACCTGAAGGGCTCGTGCCGAAGGCTGCGCGTATTTTTTTTTTTCCTCCTCGGCCTTAGTTGTACGTAGGAATAGTAGCATTGTAGTACTTTCAATAGGCAGGTGCAACGAAGAGGGTATAATTACTGTCACAATTTGGTGGGATGATGTAGCCATTGCGCGCGAGTCATGTATAACATATCTTATAAAAATAAAAATACACTCCAGCTGTGAGATTGAGGATTTTGTCGAAACTCATCTTTGCAAGCTGTGTGTGATACTCCGATCGCGCGTATTGCTGTGTGTGTCCTCATTAAGGATATAGGTCGGCGACCCCCCTTGGAACTACAGTGTAGCTTGTAGCAGGGTCAACAGGATGATGTTGATCAGTCTGTGCGCGAAAACAATAAAACCCGTTTTTGAGGGGGGCAAAATCTGACAGATGTGGAAAGAAATGCATTAGTTCATCAATTGTATCCTTTAAGTCGTATAACCGGTGAGGGGAGAGCAAATTTTTTAGGGGCGTGGGGGCCTGGGTTTGAACAAGGGAGCGGCGGGGGGGGGGGGGGGGAACTCAATCTGTGCGCGGAAACCATAAATCCTTTAAGGAGACAAATCTGACGGTTGTGGAAGGAATGCATCGGTTTATTATGTATATCCTGTCAGTCGCACAACCAGTGAGGTACATGTATGATGTGTTAGGTCAACCCCGCCCCCCGCCCCCCATACTCATACCCACCCCATCTCTGCCCCTACCCCGACGCCTCACTCGCTCGCTTGCAGTGCCGGATGTATGAGCTGCGCAACAAAGAGCGGATCTCTGTGGCGGCGGCGTCTAAACTTCTGTCGAACACCATGTCGCAGTACCGGGGGTACGGTCTGAGCATGGGCACGATGGTAGCTGGCTGGGACAAGACGGGGCCGCAGCTGTACTACGTGGACGACGACGGCACTCGGCTACACGGAAACTTGTTCTCGGTTGGGTCAGGGTCTACGTACGCCTACGGTGTGCTCGACACGTGAGTTCTTGGGGGCGGTATGTATACACCGCGTAAAGACGCCAAGATAACGGGCCAACCCTTTTAAAATTATTCCTTCCAGGAGATGGAAACCACCACGAAAAGGGGGGATGAAATCGAACTCGCTCGGAAGGAAAACGTCTAACATTTTAAAGGAAATATAACAGGCCAACCCCTTTAAGAGAACGCCCTCCAGGAGATGGAAACCATCACAAAAGGGAGGGGGGATGGAAACTTGCTCGGAAGGAAAACGCGATATTGACACTTTTTCTAGGAAACTCCCTCCCTGCTTAAGGGGATACCCAACCCCCTGCGATGAATTTCATAGCCGAGTTGATCGAAAACCAAGGACGACACCCGCGATGAGAATGGTGGCCTACGAAAATATCTCTTCGGCAGTTTTTTTTTTCCGTTATAGACGTATCGACGCATGCTACGGTAGAGTATCGTAGCACTGTTTTGCAATAATACTTGCTAAATGACGGAGCTCCTCAACCCCAAATCGTCGGATTTTTTGCAAAAATTTTCAATACCTAGGCAATGGTTTGATTGTTTGTTCATCGGGTTGCCCTTGTTCCAGTTTTTTTTAATTGAAGAACACGTTTGGGTTGAGAGGAATGGACCTCCAAAAGTGAGGAAGAGGAACCTCAGGAAAAAATAAAACAATGGTGCACCTCTCAAACCGCAGCATGTGTCTATCGCTCGAAGTTTGCGCTCTCCGCTTTGCCGAGCGAATCGGCTTGGAAAATCGCTGGAGAGGGGTTAGGTTGTGTTGTGTTGCGTGTTGCATGGTACAGCAAGGATGGAGGAGATGCACAGACGAGAATCTGCAGCAGCCCTTAGAACTGGGCAAGCAGACGCACATAATCCGTTTTTTCTTGCCGTGGATACTTTTCTTTTGTACAGCAACTCCTTTTGAGCGAGGGCCACGGCGGCATCTTTGTATGTAGCAGTCGCTAACCACAAACCGCAAACCACCGACTGCGAACCGCCATCCGCCCCCGTTAGCCGCGAACCGCAACCGCGAACTGCGAACCGCTACCACTCCCATAATCGCATCGAATCTCACTTGGAACTGTGTGCGTGGCAGGTATTACAAGTACGACATGAGCGACGACGAGGCAATAGAGCTGGGCAAGAGGGCAATCTACCACGCCACACACCGCGACGCGTATTCGGGCTCCATCAACAACGTGTACATCGTCAAGCCGACGGGTTGGGTCAAGGTGCACGCAGGCGATGTTAACGATATGCACTACAAGATTGCCGAGGAGAAAGCGGCTATGGCCGCGACACGCGCGGGGGCAGCTGCTACGGCGGCACCGTAGTCGGGAGGGGGACGGGTGCTTGATGCTGTAGGCGGTGGGAGAGGGGGGTTGGGGGGCGGGGAGGAGCTAACAATGTGCTTCTTCGCGGAGAGAAGGGGGTGGGGGGGGGAGAGGGGAGCTTGACAACCTGTGGATGGCTTGTTCCCCTCCGGCTTGGTCGTTTTACGATGGGTTGTGTTGGTTGTATGCGGTGCAAGCACTGTTTGTACCGCCACGTGTTGGCCTCTGTTGTGATGTCGCCGTCACCCTTTTCGAATCCATGTATACCGACCAAAACCACGAGAAGCGGTACGTACAGTATCGTGTCAATCGCCTAGGAACAGCGCGGAGCGGAACGAGTGGCAGCATGTAGCGTGCGCGTTGTCGTATGGCTCCCTTTCTTGTGCTTCAGAGATATGTCTTACCCCCGCAGCCCGGGCTCTGCTAAGCGTGGCCAATGCTGTATTCGTATTTCTTTCACACGTTTCCCCCTCTGGAGTGCGAAAAGCAATATATAACGTTTGCACACATTACAGGACGGATCGCGACCTAGATCATATAGATCATATAGATCCAATATCTGTGCTTATGATACGTTACAAGTGCAGGATCTGTGGAGTACAAATCCAGGAAACATGTGCTTTCAATAGATCATTGGATCATTCAGACCATCCGGCTCACGCCCGGCAACATCTACATAGGCCATGCAGATGATTTTCACTGACAGGGATCTGTCTGCCCTGAAAGCATGGCTCATCTATAGATCATATAGATCATTGATACGGATATGATCTGTCCTATTCGTTTAACGTTATGAAACCCCTTCATAGCTCACCAACGTTTTTGGGAACAAACTTCTTGGAATTTGTGTGGATTTTTTTTCAGGTCACTCGCGTGAGTTCGAATCTCGTCGTCGACGCCAATATGAAGCCCCTTCTCCACGAGAGAGTCCCAATTGACCTGGCAGCGTTTTACCCGCTGTCAGGGCACTTTTTTTATATGCGGTGTGGGGCAAGGAGAGAGCCTTCCTTCGCTCTATCAGCGAAGGACGTGAGAATGCGAGAGAGCGCGGGCTTATCTCTGACACCCGCAAATCGATCTCATTCATGTAACGAATAAGCCGGAATATCTTCGGATGGATTATACCGTCCGTTGAATCTTCCTATCGTACATGTGTGACGATAATTCTACGTACATCTTTCCCAACACCTACCGGTCCTTCACGCTTGACAAGGGGTTAAAATTACGAAAGCCCTGGTGGGGCGTTTGCTGCGCCGCGACGAGCGACTGCAAGGCTGCAATAATGGTTGCCGTGTCATGACGCATGTGTACTTGAAAGACAGCAACGTAGCAAGAGGTGATTCGCGCTGGCCTCATGTGCGCGTTGGCAACACGTTGCGCCCGAATTTTATGACCAGGCCCGACTCACCCGTTAAACTTGGAACGATGTCTTTGGCTTGGAACTCCCGACTGGTACCTTTTACCCTAGGCTCATCGCGCGGGTCAGATCATTTTTCGCGGGGGTAGGATGGAGTCAGGGTGACCCGGTCCGACCCGTGTGATTTGAAAAGCTGCTGACCAGACCCGACCCGACCGGGTGAGACTTCGGACACCTCCCGACCCGAGCCCACTCGACCCGCGAGTTTATTTTTATACCGCCTGACCTGACCCGCGGGCCGGAAAATGACACGTCAACAGCCAGCCCTGGAAATTCGTCCGGGGGGATGTCTTGTTTTGTTTTGTGCACCATGTTGTATGCATAGTACTGAAATAAAATCAGACATCCTGTCGAAAAGCACGTACATACGCTCGCCATAATAAATTTGTGGCTATTTTCACTCACCGCGCGTGGCTTAAACCGCTTGATAGAGGTATATGACAGAGCGGTGTCATTGAACTTACGCTCAACGGAGATCTGGGGTAACTACACGTCCATCGCTACCTGTGGAAGACGGAAAGAAACTCTACCACTCTTACCGTTCCCAGACAGATAGCATCCTGCCTCAGAATATGAAATGCCGCGGGACCCCCCCCTCGTTTATCATTATGATCTAGATTCCTTGCTTTTTGTAATGGAGGGAAAAAAGCAAAACGACCGCGGTGCTGGCGGCAAGGGGGCCGGCTTGCCGTCGCACCATCACGTATTGCGACGGTTTCTAGCCCGGTTTTGAGCCCATTGACGCAGTTTAAGCTGCCAACGGCGCCAACGTGCTTCCACTTCCCTGCGGCGTTTTCTCCTCGACTGAGGAATGGATCGGACCGGAACGATTCAAGAATTCCGAGAAACAATCTCTGGCGTAATGGTTTTCTGCGTGGCACAGTTCATGCAGCGAGGCCCGAAAGATCTGCGGGCAGCATCTTGCTGCTCCTGCGAGTCGAAAGAGAAATAAAAAGGATGTGTGATTATTAATAGAATAGCGGCTAGAACCATAACGAGCGGTTGTTGGCAACAGAGTATAGATCTGACCGAAATGGTTAGTGTGGCGCATGCTAGGATCAGATAGAGGTGCACAATTTTTTTCCCTGAAGGGTTCCTCCCTTGAGTAGCTCTATGCCTCACCCAAAAACCTGCTTCGGGGGGAAAAACAAAAAACAAAGCTTATAGCCGATGGACAACCCCACGGCGAAAGAGGTGCGCAACGAAGATTCTTTCTTAAAATAACAGCGAATTTCCGACGATTTTGGAGACTAAGAAGCCCGTCACCCAGAACTCGTTTTAGCCAAAATCTGCTACCTCCATCGTAGCACGCGTCGCGTCCATCGCAAATTAATCCGACGCCACCGATACCATACCTCCATGCTGTCCGCTACGGTACCCCTGAGACTAACATACGCGTGTCAATGCATGTGCATGAACCCTAAACTCCGAGAGGACGCGGTTGCGCGCGTCTGGTTCAGAGATAGGTCACCCAAAACAACCCTCAACTCGTCCACACTATCGAAAAGGCAAAGCTCGCAAAAATTCTGTTCGCGACAAAACATTTTTGGGCTCCCGAACTCGCGTGTTGATCGTCTATTCCTGTATTAATGGCGAATTGGATTGTGCCCTCGTCACGAGCCACATGCCCTACACAACGCACATGCTACACCAGCAACCATCTGACCCACGAAACTTGAAAACGGAGTCCCTGCCTCAACCGTGCGGTTTTGCAGGGCCTGCATGATCAGAGCAGGCGCGACCGTGCTCAGCCCTCGGCACAGTGCTCGGATGATGTGTTCCAGAACGACAGGCCCACGCTGGCGTTCGTTCAGCATGCGACCACGTTGGGCGAAGGAGTTTGCTTCATGCCGTTTATTGAGAGGCCAGAGGGTCAGAATCACCGACAGCACGCGACACATATCGTTCAAGACATGTCTCCCAATCCCATACCAAGAGAAAATGATGTGTATCACCGCACGCATACTATTAATAGCGACTGAGTCACGCAGCGCACAGGTGAACTGGACTAGATCCGCTGCCTTGTGATTCGCATCAAACGGAAGGGACGTCACAGGCAAGAACACTGAAGTACTCATACAAGCACATGCTTTAGCGACAGCGGCGATATGCTCTTTACTCAGAACACCAGGTACAGCTGTAGGGCTCTGCTCCTGCTTGATCGCAGGAGCAGCAGCGGGAACAAGGGGAGGGTGGGTTTCCTGTTTAACAACAGCAGCGGTTTGTGCAGCTAAGCCTACAGGTGCAATGGTCGAGGGAGCAAAAACCAACGCAGGGGCTATTCCCCCGCCAACACTCCAACCAGAGGAAGAATCTCCTACCCTCAAACCCACACCCTCATCTGCACTATCACGATCTTCCCTACCCTAAAAACAAGCAGTCTTCCCCACCAGCAATTTCGCACCTTTTGCGCCCATGCCCACGGTAATTGTGCTGGCGACTAGCAGCGTCACCAGCGTCATTGCCCGGCCCATACCGGTTAAGCGGTCCTTGAGGAACAATCCCTCCTACTTGGTCCAGAGGTTCCGGTGGTGGCAACATCGGGTGATTAGCAGGCGGCTGGTGGGCCAGAGCCATGGGAGCCGGAGGAGGCGTGTGGGGCATGTGAGGCACGTGAGGCATGTGAGGCATGTCAGGAGGAGGCTGTTGGACGATCGGTGGGGGCGGGAGCTGGGGCCGCAGGTGATCGTCTACCAACCTCGCGGCTGCTACCTCGGAGATACCTGGTAATGACGCCTATACCAAAGCAAACAAGCTGAGGCGGCGCTCCATCTGCGCCAAAAGAGGATCCCTGCCCATTGTGGAATCGGCAGGAGCGGCAGGTGCAGCTGATCCACCAGCCACAGAAGCAGTTGCAGTGGCCGATCCAGCGGCAGCGGTAGCAGCGATCGACGCAGCCGCAGAGTAAGAAAGGGCAGAGGTGGAACTCAAACGTCTGAGCGGCAAGCGCGATCTTGCGCGTCGAGTTGCTGCTCAGGCGGCCAAAGCACTGGACCAGCAGGTCCAGGAGCAGAAAGTCCTACTCGCCAGTGCGGTGGCCCGTCAGGAGTTGGGGAAAAGCGTCCGTCTAGGGCCGGCGGCAATCTGCGGCTCTCTAAGCGTGCTGCACGTCCATCTGCATGACCTCAGCGAAACAAATCCTGTCCCCGCCTCGTCTCGTTTTTGCCCCGGCTGTCGCTGTGTCCCCTGCGCGTGGTCGGTGATGTTTATTAAATATATGTCGTCTCATCCATGGCACCCACGGGAGCGGGAGCCGCTGCGTAGGCTACTCGGGCGCAACAATAGCCGCTGGGCTTTTTTGTCCCTTCCGCGCTTGCTTCGCTACGGGATCGACGGCTCCCGCTCCCGCGGGAAGGCTGCCCAGGCGAAGCAACAGCCGCTAGGCCCTCTTTGCCCTGTTGCGCTTGCTTCGGTACGAGAGTGGTGGCTCCCGCTCCCGCGGGTAGGCTGCTCGAGCGCAACAACAGCTGCTGGGGCGTTTTACCCCTTCCGCCCTTGATTCGACGGGAACGGCGGCTGGTTCACGTTGAAAGCCCGAAATTCTCTCCCCCATGAATGACGCTGTTGACCTTTAGGTGGTGGTGTGTAGCGTGTGTCAGCCCGTAGCTGGTATACGCTTGCGTAGGCTCGCTTGCGGATGACCCGATCAAGACACAGCCTGTATAATGTTTAGAGGCCAGCGCAGACTCACGGTGAAGTGTAGCTGTAGAAGAGCTTCAAAGAAGAGAAGAAATATGTTGTTCGGCGACCCCAAGCCGATATATATGTTGATTGATGATTAACTTGCTAAGCAGATGAGAGCTGATGGTGAGCAAAAAGGAGTGATCGAGGTGGGTCTGACCATCACCTGATCGAGACGGCACAACGCCTATGCTTCGGACAGATGCACTCTACGGGTAGTTGTCTGATCTACCTACAGCAACGTTTCTTGAGGCTCGCTCGTGGTCTACCGTATCTATGGCAACGTTCCCTGAGGTTTGCTTCCGGGAGCTTAGCTACGTCAACGTCCCGACAGTCAACCTAAAATCAGGTTCCATGAATGTTGCTATACGCACGTTATTCCGCCGCATTATTTAATTACACCGCATTGCTCGTACATACTGCATGTACCAGCTTTTGGGTATGATTAACCAGTAAACTGCTGTGCATCATGTATCCAAGTTATTACTGCTGAGACTTCTGCATGCTAAATACTGCACCGATAAACGACCTCTAACAGACCTATTATCACTGTTGTACGAACACCTCGCAATGTATACCAGATGACTTTTAAGTGTTGTCAAGTAACGACACGATGGCTACTGAAAGTATCATCTCCAATACCTCCTCCCGTTAAGTTAACACATTCTCACTCTGCGTTATATGCTAAAACACTCTACAACAGAAATGCATGCAACAACAATGATAAATGTTGGGGAAAATGTTTTGCGTAGAGCAAACTCATCTTGCTAGAATTCCCGAGGGGTGAACACAAAATAAGCGGACACGAAAAATCCTGCTATGACACTATATACGTGCTTCTGCATATTTATGCAAGTTAACTTACTAGCTCACAATACTAGAACCATCAGACGTGAACTATATTCCGGTCGGTTAATCAACTAAGGAATAGAGGATGTTTGCAGTAGTCTGAAACAGTTAATCTCTTCATCATTCCGCATCAATCATAGGAGTGAACAGCCTACCAGTGTTCCTGCCGTCCTCAAATAAAGGAGCAAAGGGGCACTGCCAGCGATTTACAGCTGGATAAGATCACATATTCTAGAGAGACATCACCTCTCGTGTATCTTAATCTTCCATGTGTACTTGTCCGGGTGGCGGGTTTTCCGGCCGTATATCCTGAAGTACCGGAGATGACGTAGTCAAATATGAGATTCAACTATCCAGTCGAAACACCTATTCGACTTGTACCCTTGCTTGGTATTAACTGCGATATTTCGCAATCTCCAAACCATGCACAACACCAGTCGTTGTCTCTGCTCGCCCCGTACAAAGAGAACATGCGACACTCTACGTACAGCTTTGGTAAAGAGATGATGTATTTCACACTTCCAGTGGCTCAACCTTGATGGTGTAGACGTTGTAGGTGTGGAAATTGTTGATGTAGACGTTGTTGATGTAGACGTCGTTAAATGTGCTTGGTCCGATGTCCGTCGCTTGGAACTAGAGACTTAACTTCATCTTGAAGTTGGAGAGGTAGGTGGGTGCCTTTCCCTCAAAACTGATTGCCGTTATCAGCTCCGCCTCGACTGTTAATTATGCAGCCAGTCTCTTCGTCTTGGCCTCGATGTTTTTTTTTTATGGGCTCTTCGTTCAGGATTGAGAGGAAGCCTGAGTTTGGCTTGCGGGTGTACACGAAGGCCTGAGATGTCGCCAGTGGCTCTTGATCGTCCTGTGTTGATTCCGCAAATCCTGTCTCGGGGTTTTCCCGCGGCTGTCCTTTTGCTGTCGTGAGCGTGTGGACCTCCTCCTGACGATCGGTCTCGTTGGCGAGCTTGGCTCCAAGCCTTGGCTCATACGTAGCTGGAGCGATCCCGGGTGAAACGGACATTGTCGATCCGTCGACCCTTGGCTCAGCCGATGGGTCCCAGATGGCGATGATCCAGCGACTCCAATGGTCCCGTGTGATGCTATTGGTCCGATGACCCAGCTTCGGTAATTCCGGTTCCGGTGATTCCAGGCGATGCTGATCCGTGAAGTGGATGGCGTCTTAGTATGTCGTTGGGGATTTTAATCACCCGGTTTTCCTCCTCCGAGATCCGAACGGGTCTCTCTCGGTGCAGGAGAACTCCACACACGTGGTCGGTGGCTTTGTCCCCGATGCTTCTGTCGCGTGCGTGTTGTCGAAGGTATCCTCGACTCTTGGATTGGGTCTTGTACTGGCGGTCTCGTGATGCGGTACATCCGGTGCGGTCCCAGCCGTAGTAGAATGTGCGTCCCCGGGCGAGTAGTGTAGCATGACCTGGACTAGCGCACAAAAGCGCTCCGTCTCAGCGACAATAGCTTCCTTGGGCGTGATGTCCGGGATTTGCGCATGTTGGCGCCCAGTCTCCGTGGCAGTGGCATCTTCAGGCGTGTTGTTTCCGCCTGTTGGTGTGCACTCCTTTTGGGTAGCAACATTCTGTCCATACCGTGCGGGTACCATTCTCCGTTTGGTCGTTACCGTCGTGATGTGCTCCATGGCGATGCTAGAGTTGGTGCAGAATTCTTGGGTCTCTGTGAAGGTGCGATCGCCTCGATTTGCGTCGTTGCTTGCCTGTGCTGCAGGAACTACAGCAGGCGTTGATGACGTATCAGCCGTGCCGCCCAGAGTGCGAAGAAATACGTCATAATAGCATACGCCCTTGTCCTCTGGGTGTTGGGTGAGGCTGTTGCTAGTCGCCTTGATGTGGTAAAGCCTCCTTTGTTAACAGACAGCTACTCTACTCCGGGGAGTTGCTCTCGATACAGCTTGTTGCTCGGAGTTTGTCGAGTCCTTTCTGGGAAGTCACGTCTTTGGCCCGCACTCTCAACGAGGTGCGTTGGGCTCGAATTTTGGTCGGTCTGTCACGATGATCACACGTGAACTTGAATCAGAGGTCAGAGCTCTATTAACAGACAGTAGTGTATATCGTCGAGATTTGCCTCTGCACCGCTGTTGCTCAAAACGGGTCGCTTAATTGGAGTCGAGGCAACGTACAGCAGTTGTGTATATCGAGATTATAATTTATAATTTTGGGGTCCCAGATTTACGAATAATCTGGTGACCAGAATTTTCCGTGGGTGGCAGCTCTGTCGGTCTGTCCCTCTTAAAAATGAGAAGTACAATGTCCCTTTGGCAGATAGCTGTCAGTCGTATCGGGAGTATTTGGCTTATATGCTGCTGTTGCTCAGTGTAATTGTGGCTGGTTATCCACGGGTATGGACTAATCTTCAGCAGAGCACCTAATCTACAACAGTGCTGGGTTACGGGGTACAGTAGTCTCGCTCGATTTTATCGAGATATCGCCAGTACAACTAGACGGAGGTGAGATGACACGGTCGTGACGGTGCTCGGTGGGTGTCACTAGTCGTATTATAGCAGTTATACTACAGCAGTAGTTGCTTTACGCAGGACCCTCTTCGATACACATGGTACCCAAACGAAACGTATATCACTTAGTTTTTATTGACTTATTCTTCGATGCTGGATTATTCTTGTCGTATGAGGAAGTACATTATTAAGCAGCAGTAGCAGCAGATTTGTTGACCCCCTCCTATCCAGTAGGGGTGACGATGGTCGTGAACTGGTGTGCCAGCTGCTTGACGCGTTGACCCGAAACGAGGCTGATAACTTGTTAACCTTTAGGTGGTGGTGTGTAGCGTGTGTCAGCCCGTAGCTGGTATACGCTTGCGTAGGCTCGCTTGCGGATGACCCGATCAAGACACAGCCTGTATAATGTTTAGAGGCCAATGCAGACTCACGGTGAAGTGTAGCTGTAGAAGAGCTTCAAAGGAGAGAAGAAATATGTTGTTCGGCGACCCCAAGCCGATATATATGTTGATTGATGATTAACTTGCTAAGCAGATGAGAGCTGATGGTGAGCAAAAAGGAGTGATCGAGGTGGGTCTGACCACATCCTGATCGAGACGGCACAATGTCTATGCTTCGGACAGATGTACTCTACGGGTAGATGTCTGATCTACCTACAGCAACGTTTCTTGAGGCTCGCTCGTGGTCTACCGTATCTATGGCAACGTTCCCTGAGGTTTGATTCCGGGAGCTTAGCTACGTCAACGTTCCGACAGTCAACCTAAAATCATATTCCATGAATGTTGCAATACGCACGTTATTTCGCCGCATATTTAATTTAATTCACCACCATAACATAAATGAAACACAGATCTGATGTACCACGCAGCTTGCAAGTTTGAGTTTCAATCATTCGATCGGTCGTACCCACAGCTGAAGTTTTTCATTTTTTATAAAATAGGAGCGAACGACCTTCCGTAATAATTGTGAAGCTGTGTACAACAACCAGGCTTAATTCACAAGCATCATATCATAAATGAAACACAGATCTAATGTACCACGCAGCTTGTAAAGTTGAGTTTCGAACATTCAATCGGTCGTACTCACAACTGGCGTTTTTCAATTTTATATAAAATAGGTTGTACTCAAATCTGACGTTTTTCAATTCATATAAAATTACACCGCATTGCTCGTACATACTGCATGTACCAGCTTTTGGATATGATAAACCAGTAAACTGCTGTGCATCATGTATCCAAGTTAGTACTGCTGATACTTCTGCATGCTAAATACTGCATCGATACACGACATCTAACAGACCTATTATCATTGTCTGTTGTACGAACACCTCGCAATGTATACCAGATGACTTTTAAGTGTTATCAAGTAACGACATTAATGGTTACTGACAAGTATAATATCTAATATAAATGCTTGCAATTTCTAGTCACAGGGTGAATATTTGGTATCATACTGATCCCCATGACCAGCGGAGAAGGGTGACATGGCCAGTTTTTTTCAACGGCCTCGGGCCGTCTCTAGGAGCGAAAATCGTATCGACCAATGGCAGGCCTTCAACTTTTTCAATAATATTCAGGCTTTTTCCAAGTGGGGGCGAAAAAAAATTGCGCCGCATTTGCACGAACCGGCTGGAGGTACTCCAAGGCATCTCTGTAGATTTTTTCGCGCAAACAATCGAAGATCTGACCTGCCTATGTTCAACATTAAGCAGAATCTAGCGCAAAAACTGGATCCTACACTAAAACTACTTCATTTGGAGGAAACACGGTACTCAATTTTGCGCACGAAAGTCCAAATGTCCACGCCGTTTTTGAGAGATAGATCCTAAAGTTATGCACACGTGTTCTGCATGCCCATCCGAGATCTGACCTCCGTTTTTTGTTGATCTTTTCATGTTTTTTTCGCCGAAATATTTTGGTCTACAAGGCTATGAGGTGGTCCACATTTTCCAAAAAATCTTGATTGACGAAAAATCAGTCGGAAAAAAAGAAAAAACGGTAAATGAGGTCTTCGCGGGGGCACATAGAAGACGTGTGCGAAACATCACGGTCTGAATAAAAAAAACGGCGTGGACATTTTAGGATTTTAACTTGACCAGCGTGTATTGAGGTTGCACTGCTTTGGCTGGAAGGCAAGTATTTCGAGGGGTCGTCGCTGTTGTGCTGATTGGTACAGAGCTTGCAGTGGGCCACGGTAACGTGACAATGGCGTCTCTGTCCGGCACATCGAGTGGGAACTCTAGGTAAAGCGGCGTGGCGGCCAAGGGGCAGCCATCGGGGGCACTGGGGGGCGACGGGCTGCCCCATTACATATTGAACAGCTCAGTTAAATTGAGCGAACACGACGCTTTGAGAACCCTGGTGGATGGTGGCCGCGGTATCGAACAACCCTATCCATCCGCGGGCACCTGAGGGTTGGGACCCGCCTAAGCGCGTCAGAAAGCGATTTGGGCGTCCCACGTGGGAGACTGAGAGCGTGTTATTGCTGAACCATAACGGATTATACGAGCGCTGCTGACGGTCGATGGACAGATCCCAGTGTCGCAGCTGGTCACGATGGAGGCCCTGGTGACTGGGAGGTGAAGACTGCTTTGTGAATGCACGGACGCACAACCGTTAAAACAAAGCGATGTGGACGTACGATGGGTGTCGCGGTGCGTTTTGGTAGGTGGCAGGTGCATGAAATAAAAGCAGTCGAACGCTATTCATAGGCAATTTCACACCACAAAAATACCAACCCCTTTCGCGAAGAGCTGTCAATTACTCAAGTCCCGAAGCTGTGAATAAGATAAAAATCAAAACCTCCATTTCTTGATGTTGAATTTGGACTCGTTTGAAAGGAGCAAATTACGTGGTCATAACCACCGCGTCGGTCATAAGGACTGATGATAATCTGAGCCTCACCGGCGTCATATTGTTGTCCTGTTTTCATTTCACCCCGGGAACAGGTCAACGACGGGCAGATATGTGCAAGCCGCGCAATACAACCTCCAACACGTACTTTGCAACGCCACGAGTCCCTCCCAAGTTGTTCTTCAACGTTATCATTAGCTAGCTCCGTCCGCATCTCTCATCAACACTGGGCATTCAGTTCTACCATCTCGGCAAGCAGACCACAATCCCAGAGCATCTCGCCTGCGCATATGCAAAACAATTCCCAAAAGAATCAACAAAAATTTCCTTGACAAAGGGAGCTACAGTAGCAGATATTGTACCTTCAGCCGAGGCAGCACCCACATTCACGTCGGTGTTAAAAACGCTGACGCTACGTGAACGCTGCGTACTTAGTGCTGTAACCCCGACGGACCGCGTGATTACCCGACGCCATTGTTTTGGTTGAGTCACCCAGATCCCAGGATCGGAGCCGAGAGGAGGGGAAGTCACCCTCGATTCCTGCCGCACAAACGTCACTGTCTTGCAAGGAAGGCACTCGCGGAGCTTACCGCGCCAAAGAACCGAACGCACGACCTCGGTGTCTTTAAACAGGTGTGTGAGGTGGCGTTGGAAAATTGGGTCATACAGACAGCCTGTTTAACGAGGTTTGCCTTCGATCATGTGCAGTTCCAAGCTTCGACAAAAACGCTTTGTACGGCAGGCGGAACTCCGTGGCGCCGATAATAGCGGAACACACAAACGTCGATCGCGAGCTACAACACCGGTACTCTACTTCTATATCCGACTGACAACGATAACCGCGCCAACCGCAAAGCAATGCCCAAGAAAATAGAAAAATGCATGCCAACATGATGAACCAAAAACAATAACATAGAACAACAACGTCGGGACGGATGAAGCGTCTTCATCTCGGACGTGTAGCGAAGCATCCTCCCTGCCCAACCCTTGTCCCGTCTTCACCACGTGCCCCTGCCCTCTCTCATCTGCAACATGGCGGGCGGGCACGGAATAAAGCGGACACCGAGAATGCACTCTTCAGAGTGGGTCTGAGAGCATTGCGCGCTCCTCTTGAAGTACATTGGTCGAAGCGTTGACTGTGCACTCCGTGTCTTTAGTAGTTCGGCAAGTATGTCACACCTAACAGGCAAAGCAGTGGCACAGAAGGGCGGCAGATATGTATTTCTACCGTATACGGTAGCGACATTTGAGAGAGCTTCACGTTTCCCCCCGGCGGGACGGCGTTGTCCTTCGTCCGGGTGCATCCCGCCTCAAACGACGACTAGGTGGGTGGTTCACGCGTGAAGCGGCTGGGTATCGGGGTGTCGGCGACTACACGTACCTGGCATGCATCCAATGAAGGAGCGGTGGTAGGGGGGTAGAGAGAGGCAGGAGCATGAGACTCAACGCACGCAAGTTTGTCGGGGCCTGGAATCAAGCATCGAAGATTGGTCCTCCCCCGTATACTAATAAAACACTACAGTGCAAGACCCTGGTGCTGCTCCTAGTTCAGCTACACGGCAGGTCGCCGGGGATTGATTACATTCAGTTCGGACCTTGCCCGAGTAAATTTTGTCTTGTTTATTCCCTACTTGTACTTCCTATGTAGAGTCCTTGTGCCTTCTTGACGCGATGGATGTCCCCTTTACACATCGCATGTACCTCTGTGCAAGAACTGCGTGGTTTCGAGTAGAGCTGCAGGTTTCAACATGTACCAGGTACGTCTTGACGTTCATCGTCAAAGTAGCGTGCGAGTTTCAGGTTTTGTAACAGGGAGACAGCAACAGCAGTAACAGTAGTGCGACGCGCCTGGTGTGCCGTTACACTGGGACGTTCTCTTTCGGCGTAGCTCGTCGGGAGTCAGAAGTAAGACGTAAAACAGTTAAATAAGCTGACCAAAATGTATCAGGCGTTGCTAGTGTACGTTTAGAAAAGCGGCAGGACAGCATAAACCTGTAGTCTACAGCAGGTCTACGTTGTAAAAATCAGAGCTGCTCTAGTGTATGCGCGTATCTAGTTCTTACGCTGCTGTAGAGGCGATTGGGGGCGGTTTGCTGAATCCGAAGTGCATGGGCAGAGCTTCTTCTGCGCCCCCCCCCCCTTCTGGCTTTTTTCGAAAGAACTGTGTGCGTACTCTTTGTTGTTCGCACATTCACTCGCATAATCAAGTTAGTCCGTTGTCACAGGATATGTTCCAGTCACTCTGGAGTGGAACGTACTCGAGTGCGTAAATTAAATGCACAATGGTGGTATCAACTGAAGGTTACGACAACTATTCGAAGCCATGACTCGTGCCTGGTATGTATAATACGGTCACACGACGTGCAGTAAGTACTTGTTCTCTTGTACGGCTAAGAACAAACACGCACATTATGTATCCCACCATTCGCGTCTCAAGAAAGGATCCGCTTTTTCCCTGTTTTTTGTGTTTGGGGCATTTCATTTGTCGAACTCGGTCAAACCAAGGAAAAACTAACCATGCAAGCGATTCTCGGCTTGCCGGCGTGGGAGGCCGCATGTGAACGGGAAACGCGTCGACAAACGCGCATTCGGTGAGGCTCAACCGGAATGGTCATTCCCGCGGGACAAGGAAGGGAGGGGGCGCGGAAGAACGTTGATCTCGTATTTTCAATAATTCTAAGGGCTGGCCTCTTTGGAGTGCAAGAGAATCCCCGAGAAATTAATATCATCGTAAAAGGCAAGCATTGCACCTCGCGACAACACAACGATGCTGGTACTGGGAGCAGGCCCCTCAAAAGCCATGATCAGAGTCGAAGGCCACCTACCCAGCGGCGGCACCGCACGAAGGCGACAGGATACGGCAAACTATCTGTTGGTCAGGTTGAATAGAGTCACTGGATACTGTCGTAGCCGACATTTGTTTCTCTGTTTCGTCTGTCTTGTTGTTCGACGGAGGAGCCCACCTTCCCTACGCAGAAGTCTTCGCGCAACCCAAACAAGCGGCGTTAAGGCGTGGGAGACTGGTTCGCCCTCTGGCCATATGTTGGCTTGGTCTCCGGTGCGCCGGCCAAAGGGCCGGCAAGGGCCGGCGCACCGGGGATAAACGGAAAATGGACAATGGAGGACCGCTACTTTGGAGTTCACATCAAAATTGGAGGCGTTTTTATTATGTTCTTTCGGGAAGCCGGTAAACACAACTCGCGAGTTGTGTTTAAGAAATCAACTCCGGGGACGATAAGACACCATCCCCTAATATTCGCGCCGTCCAACCTCATATAAAACCGTTTGGCACGCGGGCGATCTCACGATCTCACCTCCCTTACGTCCCACACATGCCACCCGGCCACGCAGCGTGACTAAGCACGACACGAAGGCAAAGCCGCTCGCAATAGCCTTTAGCTTTTTTGCAATCCAGTCTCCAGCGCTAGATTCGAGCAGCTATGTCGGCACGAGCAGCACAGCAGCACAGCAGCCTGACAGTATCATCTTCAACCTGCTCTGTTCAGCACATACATACATACCGGTAATGATACTACAGCAGTACCTATATATGAGTCTTCGGCGGCGGACACAGGAAGCGACCCCAAGTCCGTCGTACAATTGGCCGTGTCGTGTTTGCGGAAAGACTACGTAGTTTTTTCAATTTATCAGGCAAACAAAAAAAAACCCAGCAGAAAACAGGTAAACTACGGGTTGGTTCCAGCCACAGGGCGAGTCTTTTTTTCTGATTCAAACCTTTCACACCTCGGACAGATCAGATCTCCTTTTATGATCTGTGTCGTTCAGGGCAGACAGATGCCTGATCTATAAGACCTGCATGGACTACTGTAGGTTATGTTGCCGGGTGTGGATCCGTACGAGTATATACGATCAGCAGAATCTATTTACGGGGGACCATAGTAAATAGGACCTACGGTACACACAAAAACCAATATATTTCCCTATTTTGACTAACACTATTTGGTCCTATTTACTATAGTCCCCCGTAAATAGCACATTCTTCCTGGGTTGGATCTGTACTACATACACAGATCCTGCAAAAAAACATATAATAACGACAGCAGATAGATAGGATCTATTCATAATCGTAGATGATCTAGATCATGATCTGTCCGAGGTGTCAAACCTTTGCACCCTGGTTTTTGACAGTTGGAGTCTGAAAATTGGCACGGTTGGTCTTCATGAGAAGATGAAAAAACTGACGGATGATTTTACATTTTATTTTTTTACCTAATAATGGGGTGCATTTCGCATTGTTTTGGAATTTTTCTCCAACAACTATCAATACAGTATGACCCAAACTGACGCACGAAAAAAATCAAAACTCAAGAAAGAGTCCTGTCATGAACAACCCTGCCAATTCAGATTCCAACTCTCAAAGACAGGGTGCAAAATTGATTTACGTGAAGAGTAATTATTTCCCTAGGGTTTAAAAAAAACTCAATACATTGTGCTACCACTTTGGTTGGTAGACGTTTCTTATAACAGCCTTGCACGGCTCGCAGAGTAAAACAAATGTATCATGATCATATGTACAAATAAACACCCCGGGGACATGTGCGCACTGCTGTACGTAACACAAAATAAAACGGGGATAGAAGAAAAGACCCGGAGGGGAAGATAATATTACATCCCCGGAAACAAACGCCTCCCAAAAAAATGGAAACCCAAAACAGGGAAAACAGATCCCTGGGAGGAAAACGCCCCCTAAAATATTAGAACCCCCCCCCATCCCGCCCCCCGCCCCCCCCCCCCTCCCCCCCCTCCCCGGGGATCAAGCAACCCGTCCCCGGGAGGGCGCCATTCGACGCTCCCCGCTCGCCGAGTTTGCCTTCTATATACAAACAAGACACAAAAATGTGGTATCCCCTCAAATTTCACACTACTCAGACGGCAACGGAGGCTACGCAGGTCTAAAACAGGGTGAACAAAAAAATATACCTGGGAGGAAGACGCCCTCAAAAATACTGGAGTCCCCCCTTCCCCGCCCCCCCTTCCCCATCCCGGGGACCCCCCCCCCCTCCCCGTGCATGAAGCAACCCGTCCCCGGGAGGGCGCCTTTCGACGCTCCCCGCTCGCCGAGCTTGGCTTCAATATACAAACAATACACAAAAATGTGGTATCCCCTCAAATTTCACAACACTCAGACGGCAACGGAGGCTACCCAGGTCTAAAACAGGGTAAACAAAAAAAAATACCTGGGAGGAAAAAGACCCCCTAACAGATTGGAACCCCCCCCCATCCCGCCCCCCCCCCCCCCCCTCCCCGGGGATCGAGCAACCCGTCCCCGGGAGGGCGCCTTTCAACGCTTCCCGCTCGCCGAGTTTGGCTTCTATATACAAATAAGATACAAAAATGTTGTATCCCCTCAAATTTCACAACACTCAGACGGCAACGGAGGCTACCCATGTCTAGTTCGCGACGTCTACGCAACTGGTAGTGTCCCCGCCCTTGGCCTTCTTTTTGGGGCGTCCCTCAAAACCGTCCTTATGTCTAGTTTCCTTTCGTGTCTTCGAGACGGGAAGCGGAGGGTTGCCCAGTCCCGTCACGCCATCCGCAACGACGGGTGCCATAATGGTTGCGTTAACATCACGGCCAAATCTATCAAACAGTTCGTTATATCGCGCATACGAAGCTGGGGTACCGTCGTAATTGTCGGATGCAGCGCTGATCAACTTCGTGACACGCGCAAAAAAGTCCGCGTAGAATCTGCCTCTCGGGATGGATACAGCACCGCCGGCCGGGCCGTCCTGATAATCCTCAAGGTCCATGTCACCATAATCGCCCGTGAATCCGTTCGTGTACGTGCCACGTTCATGCCCGTCAAAAGGGCTCAGACCCGCACTGTACAAACTCCACGGCTCAAGAGAAGTCCGCCATCGAGGGTGGATAGATTCGCCGAGGAACTCTTCGGCGCGGCCCAACTTAGTAACGAGCGCGCCCAAAGTATGACTGCAATGCAAGCCACACCTCATAAGTCTGAGGCAAGTGCACAGTTGGAACCCGTCAGGGCCAACCACAACAATGTGCCCAACCGGACGATCCGTGTACTTGTACACGACGTGAACCACACAGTCAATCTTGACGTTACGAACAACTTCAACGAAAGACCCCAACGATGTCGTCCCCCACATGGAAATGTCTGGAGCCTTACTTCCCCGAAAGGCTTCCTCTGGCACCTGAGCGCATACGTCAAGGTGGTCGCCCGCCTGAGTGGCTAAACGCTCGAGGTAGTCATGGCAACCCTGTCCCTCTGCCAGGACAGAGGTGTCGTATGCGGCACTGGCGAGCATTTCGGCCGTCAATTCCTGTGGAGGGCAGTGAACAACGTGCGATTGATGTCCGTCAAACATGGGTACCGTTGAGATGGGGTAAGATACAAAATAAAGCAACAGGGTGGGCTGGAATACAAATACACCAACAGGGTGGGCTTGCGTAGGAAAATATAGGATATACCTGGTATACAGCTTTACTGCATGCTGATGAAGGTCCTCATCCTTCGGACGCCCGAGTACTTCTAAGGCTATACGAAGTAGTACCTCACAACCACGGTGTGGACAGGCGCTGCTATCCCAACTCACGTTTCGGGCGTAAGTGCTGCCTCCAACACTTTCTAGCTGCCTCATGAGAGGCTCTGCGGACTTGAGGACACGATCTTCAACGTGCTGCTTGCCGAGGCTGGCACGCTTGAAGCTGAGCCTGTTTTGGAGTTGGGCAACAAAGTCCGTGCGGATGATGGGTTATGACGCTGACGGGACGGTACAGGAGGGGGCGCACAATAACGGAAGGTCACGACGGCACCCCTGAACCACCACTGAGCTCTATTTGTAAGGCTGGCAGACCATAATAGGCACGCAAGTGTTTTCCTTGCAGTGGTATTTCTATGTCAACTTCAGTTGGTACTGATGTTCGTAGATGCAGATTAGCGCAATGCAATGCTTACGCTGGCCAACAATACTCACAGGCGAGACGTAACAGCGAAGTCCTTTATTCGTCTTTCGAGCTCTTGCCTCACCCAAACCAGGGTGGCACGTCGGTGTACAAATCGGCCTTTCTTGAGAACACCGAAGATTCCCTCCACCCTCTGCGATGCTGTCATGTTCAACGTCAGCGTCGTTGGATGGTAGCAGCGTGACCAGTATTTGCGGCTCCTGCGGTTAACACGTACGGAGGAGGGTTGTAGTTGCTTGTACTTCACGGTGTAATGCTCGGTGAAACCTGAAACGGCCACAACCTACATCGGCGCAACCTTGAACATTGGAAACGGCGTGGTTCCACCATCCTTCGACATGATCGCAGAGAAGTGGTTCAATGACTCGTACTTGAAGCTTGTGTCCCAATCTACTTCGGGGATGTCGGCGAGGGCGGATTCACAGACACCCTTGTCGCTGTAAGAATACAAAGCGATGACGATCTCCTCACGAACGGCATCACCCTTGCCATCCGCGCCACGTACACGTAGTTTTAACCGGGAATCCGGCACAAAAGCACGAGAGTGGCGATTGTCATCAATTTGCAAGCCGTCCCTCCCTGTGCCGTGAGGTGGCTCCTGCCCTTCTCTGTCATATCGCATCCGCGACCTCTTGTCCGTCGGGACCAAAAACTTGACCGGTATCCTCAACGCGTGAGCCGCCAATAAAGCCGTGAGGTACCCACCCCACACGTGGTCCTCGCAAAATAGTCCGATGGATGCCAACAGCATCATCTTGTAGTTGTCGCGGTCGGGACAGTGCTCCCCCTCTGCGTTGAGGAATATGTGTTTCTTATAACAGCGATCCGGGTAGTATGTGCCACACTTGTGTAGGATACCACCCTCTCCTACCAATGCATCGACGTTCGCTGTAGCCCATCCCAGCACCACAAGCTTCACCTGGCGCCAGTACTTGGCAGTGCCCCAGATAGCCATAGAAAATGCACGCCAAAAGCAGTTCCCGTCGCCCTTGACGCACATTGCCGCATACACCTCGCGCAACTCCGCCGTGAGTAGCTCTGTCCCGTAGGAGTCGAACTTTTCCTAGTGCAGCAGGAGGGGAGACGGGAACCAATTCAAAAAGCGAGCGCCATGTAACGAGGGAGGGCGGGAACAGTACGAGTGAGCACGACAGCAGAATTGATCCTTCTCTCAAAACGTACAGTGCCAAAGGCTACGCCAATACGTGGGACACCCATGCTTTCCAAGGGAATGGTTGGGGTCACACACGCAGGGCACGAATCACTGTTGCTACGGCGACAAGCATGGCGCAAGTACACGTTGTACTGTGCCAACCTGCGACGTGAATCACGGTGTCCGACTCACAGACGTGAGGAGAAGAGGTGCTTCTTGAGTGTGTGGGCGAGGGCGCACAACAAAAAAATCCCTGACCAACACCACGTTTTTTTCACTTTCGGCCCTTTTCTCGAGGGGTGGGTACTAGGCAACCATCCCCTCCCCAAAAATCCATACTAAATCCTATATCAAAATTCTCCCACACTCATCGCTAGATAAATATAACAAGGGACGGCGGGGTCCCCTCCCCGAAATGCCATACTAACTTCTATATAAAATTGTTTCCACACTAATTCATATATAAACACCAGGCGGGGATAGCGGGGGCGCCATCCCCTCTTTGAAACCGCAACAACGCAGCGAGACTCTTCCCCCCACTCCCGACGACGCGCACACCACGGCGCGCGAGTACACACAGCCGACCTATTCTATGAGCTCTACAGCAGTAGCAGTAGACTTATAGTACAAAGTATGAATAGTTCTTCACGCTCTGGGCAGGCAATTCAAGATTGTCCATTCAACGTGCATACGACTACAGTATCCCGGGGCATCCCGAAAAGGTATGTATAATTCTCATGATGAGAGGACAAAAATGGGGAAGAAGTGCATCGTCGGCGTAGCGCAAGAACGTGCCGATTTCTTCGCATTTGGTATCGGTTCTTGCATTGACTGGGAGTGATTGATCATGGGAGAAACAACTGCACGGAGCGCGGCAACGAACTCCGACTATAACAATGTTGACAGCTATAATAGCTGATTGCACTAGAAATTTAAAATCAAACGCAACAACCCTTCCCGCTGGCATGACACCCCCAGTATGATACAACACAGGTAGTATCGCACTGCTGTGTGTCACACAGTGATAGTATATAGTGAATTTTGTCTACCAAACAATCATAACCAATCACCACAATCAGTTGAAAACATACATACACATGCCGCCTTATATTATATGTAGCTGTATCAAACGAAGCACAACAGGAAGAGCTTGGGCAAAAGCTTAATCTTGTCAAAGCGTGCCAAAAAAGGAGATTTATTTTCAGGAAAAACGGTACGTAGGCGAAAAAATAAAATCGGCCCGCTGGCGGTTGGGTGGGGGGGAGTGTTGGTTAGGCATTTTTGTTTTTGTGCGCCCCTGGTGTGGGAGGAAAAATAAGTTGGGCATCAAACGAACTACTGTATATATAATGCATTGCGGGACATATGGAAGTTATCAGCAGGGCTTTTATGTATACGCTTCAATTCTTCATCGGAAGTATAGCAGTTGTCGACTCCCCCAGGAATCACTCCCTAGGGAAACAGTTCGATAGCACTGCAGTAGACACGACGTACGAGTACATACCTCGTCCTTCACGTCTGTAGGTGGCGACGCTGGGAGTGTCTCGCCAAGAGGAACGCCGAACACCTTCTCCGGCGTTGTGTTGTTCTCGCAGTACTCGTCGGCCGCTTCCGCGGGGGACTTGCGGGGGCGTGACATTCCCGCCCTCGCATCTGTCCCGGGTAGCTTGACTCACACGTTTTTCGGACTCATCCAGTTCGCGACGAAGCCCTTGAGCTCCTGCAGTTTCTTCCCCGCGACATTATCAGGGATACAGGTGCCACCAACAAGACCCTTTCGATGAGAAGAGGTACCGGTAGTACTGCACGGAACGGGGGCGAGCCGATAGCAGCGTGACAGCAGCGCAGCACGTAGATACGCCGCGGGTAAGACAACACATGGTATACGAGTAGCCCGCACAAGACAACACAAGAAAACAGGCCAGGGTTTTACCCTCGGAGCCGTCTCAGAAACACTCGTACTACTACTAATACTGCTGTTGCAGTACAGTACCGCGCGACAGTCAGGTTTTGACCGTTGGCGGTCTCAAATTCAAAACGGGAGGCTATCAACAGAGTAACAACAAGCACTATTAAGGGAGTAACTCCAGACATTCTCCGTAAAAAATGGAAAGTTTGGTTTATTCAAAAATTGAAACCGTTACATATTTGCCAGAAGAACCAATGAACGGCTTCCTCTTGGGACAATAGGAACAGATCTCCCACAAACAAACGCAAAATCTTCAGCGTCCTTACAGCCCTCCGCTTTGAGGACCAGCAAGACAGCTGAGGCCTCGGCACCACGGCAGCACCGCAGGACATGTACTCGACCACATGACTCAGTGTGTTCGTCACTGAAGTTGCGGGGCTTGTCTCTAGGCTGTGTGTCGAAATCGCCCCTCGTGCTATTTGTGTGCGAGCCCGGCTTCGGCCAGGTAGCGCGATCGGAGCCGAGGGGATTTCACTCGTTTGTGTGCTGGTCGGCCTCCGAGGTTACGTCGGGTACCTTTTCCTGTAGCTGATGGGCCACAGATCAACTTGTACTTGCGGGAGTCGCACGAAATTTGGTGTAGGTGGATAATTCGATGCTCGTAGTGAGGGTCACCTTTTCCTTACTGAAACGAGCGGCGCAACAGCACAAGGAGGCGGGGAGGACAACGGTACGAGTATTCTCTCGGCCGAACGACGCTCTCGCCACTGCTGACGTTTAGGGCACAAGTCGGGTTACCTATTTCAGGCAACCTCCGCGGAGTACAGCGCTCGGTAGGCAGATCCGCATGAATGCGAGGTGTTGCCCTACGTAGGACTCTATCTGACTGTCAAAGGGTCATTTTGTCCTGAATTGTCTGTTTTCCGGTGCACCGCAAATCCGTACATACAACATGAACACGAGCGTCGTCCGAGAGATAAAAATGCCTGATGTGCGTGGCTTTCAGGCAAACCTACCAACGTCGATGAACTCGAAACTCCCGCAAGCAAAGTTTTCGTTACCATGTACCTGGTACGAGTTTTTGAGCAATTTGGCGTTTTTTTGCTTGTTGTAATGCTCCTGTGCGCCCGTGAATATATGTGTTAATTTCAGCGATTATTCATCGAGTTTAGGACCAAAAAATATTGTTTGGGCGATTTACGCGAATCGTAACACAAAAAGAAAGTAAAAAAGGGAAATTATTTATGAGGGCCCTTACTGCTATCAATACTACTGCTGTATACCAGGTATATACGTACTCGTGCTTCAACAGCATTGCGTACACAGCAGTATCATACTGGTGCGCAGTACGCAGTACCGCGCACGCAGTACCGCGCAGTTTTGTTTGGCGGTTTGACGCTTCGCGGTCTCAAATATCCAAATATCAGTCTCAAATTCAAATATCCCGCCTGAGGAAAAAACAGATCCGACACAACAGCAATATAGACCAACAGAAGCATCCTCTGGCCAAGAATTGCGAGCGACAGTAGTAGAGATATATGCAACGGTACGTATGTCAGTACGTACAAGTAGTCTGTCTACACCGACCGTCTGCACCCACCTCTTCTGGGAAGCCATGCTTTTCGAGCTCGGCTGTCCTGATATTGTTGGGCTGCTTCGCTGCTCGTGCCGAGATAGCTGCTCGAATCTAGCGCTGGAGAGTAGATTACGAACAGCTAAAGGCTACTGCGAGCGGCTTTGCCTTCGTGTCGTGCTTAGTCACGCTACGTGGCCGGGTCGCTCTCAGTCTCGACACGTGTGAGGGGTGAGGGGTGAGGGAGGTAAGATCGCGGTCCAGGTCTCGCAGTGTGCCAAACGGTTTTGTATGAGATTGGACGGCGCGGATATTCGGGGATGGTGTCTTATCGTCCCCGGAGTTGATTTCTTAAACACAACTCGCGAGTTGTGTTTACCGGCTTCCTTACGCGATAAACACAACTCGCGAGTTGTGTTTAAGAAATCAACTCCGGGGACGATAAGACACCATCCCCTAATATTCGCGCCGTCCAACCTCATATAAAACCGTTTGGCACGCGGGCGATCTCACGATCTCACCTCCCTCACGTCCCACACATGCCACCCGGCCACGCAGCGTGACTAAGCACGACACGAAGGCAAAGCCGCTCGCAATAGCCTTTAGCTTTTTTGCAATCCAGTCTCCAGCGCTAGATTCGAGCAGCTATGTCGGCACGAGCAGCACAGCAGCACAGCAGCCTGACGGTATCATCTTCAACCTGCTCTGTTCAGCACATACATACATACCGGTAATGATACTACAGCAGTACCTATATATGAGTCTTCGGCGGCGGACACAGGAAGCGACCCCAAGTCCGTCGTACAATTGGCCGTGTCGTGTTTGCGGAAAGACTACGTAGTTTTTTCAATTTATCAGGCAAACAAAAAAAAACCCAGCAGAAAACAGGTAAACTACGGGTTGGTTCCAGCCACAGGGCGAGTCTTTTTTTCTGATTCAAACCTTTCACACCTCGGACAGATCAGATCTCCTTTTATGATCTGTGTCGTTCAGGGCAGACAGATGCCTGATCTATAAGACCTGCATGGACTACTGTAGGTTATGTTGCCGGGTGTGGATCCGTACGAGTATATACGATCAGCAGAATCTATTTACGGGGGACCATAGTAAATAGGACCTACGGTACACACAAAAACCAATATATTTCCCTATTTTGACTAACACTATTTATTTGGTCCTATTTACTATAGTCCCCCGTAAATAGCACATTCTTCCTGGGTTGGATCTGTACTACATACACAGATCCTGCAAAAAAACATATAATAACGACAGCAGATAGATAGGATCTATTCATAATCGTAGATGATCTAGATCATGATCTGTCCGAGGTGTCAAACCTTTGCACCCTGGTTTTTGACAGTTGGAGTCTGAAAATTGGCACGGTTGGTCTTCATGAGAAGATGAAAAAACTGACGGAAGATCGCGGTCCAGGTCTCGCAGTGTGCCAAACGGTTTTGTATGAGATTGGACGGCGCGGATATCCGGGGATGGTGTATTATCGTCCCCGGAGTTGATTTCTTAAACACAACTCGCGAGTTGTGTTTACCGGCTTCCGTTCTTTCGTTCTTTTTTGTCTAAGTACAAAACAACAAACTATCGCACTATCGGGCAACGCCGCTGTTGCTGGGCCGTCGTCTTCTGCTGTGTGTTGCCTGCTGCCGCGGTGAGTAGCCGCAAACCAAAGACAAGTAGCAAAGCATGGCGGCAGTGGATCTTCTTGCCTCAATACGCAGACCTTTGCAGAGGTTGCTGCACGACTGCTGCTTCTCGACGTGGGAGAACATCGCTTTGTTCCTTGACGGCGGCGCAACAGAGGCAGTGCGGTGGGCTGGGGGGTTGGGCTATGTGCTGGAGGAGCTGGGCATCTCTCTGGTCGTCGACCTTCAGGTGCCTACTCACCTGTTGTTGCGGTTGGTTTCGTATCGCGCTATGCTGTGTAGTGCATGTCGTGTTGAGTTATTCATCCAGCTTAGCTTAGAGGTGTAGGCTTGTACGTACAACAGCAGCAGCTTGCGTTTGAGAAACGCGGCTTGTATCGATCAGGCACTCAGTTTGAATTGCGTCGTCGTTTCTGTGCCGCAATGATAAACACGCAATGATAAACACTGACTGACAGACTGACGGAGCACGACTTGACTGCCGTCAAAGCTCTTCGCGGGGTTCCCTGAACGACAAAAAAACATTGACGGGGGCAGGCACATAATAATCTGCAGCACAGAGCTGTCGCTGTTGATGCATATGTGTCACTTTTTGCGGGGTAAATATAATTATTGATAGGGAACTAACTGACCCTCCCGCCCCCACGGCGGCCGGGCCAGATGGAGAAGTAGATGAAAATGTTCATATCATAGACTACATGTGTTGTTGACGTCAGGCGTGGATAGGAGGCCATGCGTCGGAAAAATATTTTTGTTACCGTCTCGGCCTCAGTATCGAAATCTTGACACTTCAATATCTCGAGTTTTTCTTTTTCTTCGAACGCTCTCTTCGAGGATCGGCTTCAACGCCCCTTGCCCTTCGTTCCCCCTGCTTACCTCGCCGTGAACGCGTGCGGGGGCTGAGAGAGACAAGCGAGAAGTAGGCACGATCTTGGATTTTGGGTGGCATGCTCGAACATTTTTTCGAATCTTCTTTGTCACGCGTTCTCATGCAATTTGTCGCTCCCAAAAGGATAGGTTGCTGGGGAAAAAAGACATCATTGGCATCTGACTTTGTCCGAAAGACTCGGATTTATACGGTACAAAGAGAACTACACCCAGTTACAGCAGCGGTAGCATCACGAGGAGAATCACGTGGCCGTTGAAAAAGAACAGCAGTCTAGACAACAACAAAAAGGGAACAACCCACAACACAAACAAGCGGCGTGCACAACGACCAGCACAGAGCGGTGTGCACCCCGCACAGCACACTTCAGTAGCAGCGAGGGTTCCCCCAGCTTGCATACAGCAGTATATTTCGGCGCCTTTCGTCGGATGCGGCTGAATCACAGCGCTGCGGTTAGCAAGGAACATGTAGAAAGATGGAGCGTTAAACGAATCAACGACGCCTGCTCGGAAAAACTGACAAAAAAGAGCAATCTGCCAGCAGAGCATCCGTCCGGCGAAAAAAGTAGAGTCGGACGAAAAAAAGAAGAAAGCAGTTTGGATCGTCCGGGGAGAGGCGCCGCGCGATGCATCGCTTGTGTCGGTAATCTTCGGAGTTGACCGAGGCCAGGTCTTTGGTGTCGTCGCGGCTCGCGCAACTGCCCGTGCTACTGCTCCTGCTGCTGCTTCTTTTGTTATATGGGTTGCTCTCGTCGCGGCAAGCCAAGAAAACACGAAACCAGGTTTTGTACGTACTCGTCAGGCTCATATGACATCAAGCAGTCATATGTCACCTAGTAGGGAAAATACTGGTGGCGATCAAGTGGCTCGACCAAGATTTTGTACATCGTGGAGTCGGCAGCTCGCTACGGGTGATGGCGCAACACGCACGCGTGCTATTAGTGGGTGCTACCAGCTACTACCACCATGGCACCATCCACATATGATTCTGTTGCTGCTGCTGTCTCCTGCTTGCTGTGTTGGGTGGTGCGTGGTGCGTGAGAAGGCTTATTTCGTCATCGATTGCTGCGTTGCCGAGGGCATCGTGGTGGAACACTGCTGTTGTACATGCTCGGGTTTTTTTGGTCCCAGGACCACGAGGCACGAGAGAGTACGAGAGGAAGCAGCCACGAAGACCGCGCGGCGCGCATTCGGTGGCTATCTTCTAGTTGGCTATCTTCTACGTCGTGCACTTTGGCAGGGGGGGGTATCAAAACGTGCGCTGTTGTTGTGTTGTGTATCAGTTCATTGAAATGCGATGCGCGCGGTTTCATGTATATTTTTGTGGCTCTATTTAAGGGCCCGAATTAACGAGGAACTTGCAAAATCGAATTTCGATTTTTTTTTATAGAATTTAATTTAATTTGCATCTGATTGGTCGAAAAATGAATCACCAAGCAGGCATTCTCGGAATTATTACGAAAAATCAAATTCAACAAAGAAGTAAAAAAAGACTTTCTCGGTCGAATTTAGTCGAAAATCGAATTTGAATTTAGGGAGTTTGTCCACCTAGACATGGCTTGTTTTGTGTAACCGAAGCCGGCCACGCGAATTGGTGCCATGTCGTCGGCTGATTGAGAGGCGAGAAGCCAACATTGCGAGAGGTAGGACCACCGGAGCAGCCGCAGCGCGGCCTCCGAAGGTCCTTAGCACAGCGTAGACCGCCTGCGACGCTTCGAAAGAAACCGAGACCGCCGCAAACCCAGTTTTTCGTCGCCCTGCACCTCGAAAGTTACACGACCAACTACCACATGATGACTTCGCTCAGAAGTTCGACCGCTATATCCCCGTCGCTGCTGCCCGTGTCGGGCGGCGGGGTGGCGCCAGCCCATCCAAGAGACACCTAGAGCCATAGCCTCCAAGCCGCTGCCGGCCAAAAGAATCTGCGGCTAGCCGCGGCGCTCCGGGGAGGACGCGAGCCATCGCTCGCCTCGGTCGTTGCCCACGGGTGTTCGTTGACCCTTTTGCGTTTTTTGAATTTTTTTATTTCCTAGAACGCACTGCGCCGTTCCTTGATAAGAACCAAAGTTGAATTTTTCGTGTATTTTTCATGAAATTAAAAAAAAAAAATCGAAATTCGATTTTGCAAGTTCCTCGTTAATTCGGGCCCTAAGCAATTTTGCCTTTCAAATTTAATGCAAATTTACGTAAAATTGAAAATTATTTTAGTCAAAATTACAAGAAAACATGTACCACACAGCTTGCAAAGTTGGGTATCAACCAGCCAATCGGTCGTACTCGCAGCTGACGTTTTCAATTTTTCGTGAAAAACGCGCAAACACTGTTTTTAATCGTGAATCCTCAAAACTAAAAAAATAATCGTCAGAAATAAAGACCAATAAAGACTAATGTGAAAGCCGATAGTTTGGCCAAAAAGTTTCGAAACTTTTGTTTGGGGTTATTTGCTGAAAGGTTCCGGGTAACGTCGCTATGGGGGAAAAGCAATTAAAGGTATATTTTTTCTGGCTCTTTTTTTGGTCATGCGGTCCAACAGGTCAATTTGTCTATTTTTCATCAAGCCTTGATCAACATTCTCCCAACAAACACGATTGACCTTCGATCTCGAGATAGAGACAACCCATGGTCACTGCTCTTCGCTCCGAGGTCACATGACTGTAGGTGACAGCGCTGAAGAATTCATCTCGATCCATGCCCTAAGGCGTGAAAGGTTGCTTGTGTTGTCCTGTGGTCTTCTATCACATCCTCTCAAAACTCTGTTTTTCACCCGTTGAGAGGTGATAGCTGTCTCAGTTTTCTACACACCAGCCGCCAAACGTGTTTTTAACAGAAGCCTGATCGGCGCCCGCCACAAATCACCGCCCGTAGAGTGATGTTAAGAAATTAGTGGGGCATTAGTCCGTTTGACCGCTTGCAAAAGGTTAACCGATAGCTTACCCAAACTAAGCCTTATAACACTCTCCCCCCCTGAAACGGCAGGATAGCAGGTCGGCCGGATATACGGCGGACCTGTCTATATCCATGTCGTTTCATTTCCTGGGCATACCGGGGAGAGTATTTTTCAAGTTCAACATGGGGAAAGTCTGAAAAAAATTATTATGGTGGATGTGGGGCTTGAACCCACGACCCAAAAAACCCATGGTCCTGCCGACGATGATATTTGTTAAGGAATTAGTGGGGTTCTAGTCCGTTTGACCACTTGCAAAAGGTTAACCGATAGCTTACCCAAACTAAGCCTTATAACAGTGAGCACTGTACACCAAGGGGGGGTCGGAGCCCTTAACGAACTCGCCACGTTCAGAGTTCACGACGCTATCGTTGATTTTGTCGAACGAAGTGTGTGGAGAACACGAAATTACGACGCGTCTAATCCACGATCTACTTGACAATTTCTCAAGCAGACGTTGGCCAAGATCGCCGCGAGAAATCGATTTTGTCCGGAATTCTGGAAAGTTCCAAAAACAAAATCTACAAAATTGGGCCCATAGGCGACCGTCCAGGCAAAGTTTGGCTGGGATCTTCGGGAATTTCAAACTTTTGGCCTTACATTGTAATCGGTATGAGTAGACCGATCCCACACGTTATACGAGTGTGTACGTAGTATGTACAAGTACACGTAGCCAGTGCAAGCGTTATTTCTCTATCATTTTGATGTACTGCTGTAACGCACACCTGCCAAAATATTGATTTCGGATGAAACTCTTGGCATTCCTTTCAATTTCAATTTTTTGTTGTGTCGGATGGAACAATTTCAACTCCTTCCCTGCCTTACCCATGCGGAGCCCTTCTAACAATGTAAAATCGTGTTTATTTCGACCGGCGGGGCGTTTTCGCGCCGGCCCCGTCGCCCCGACCTCGGCGCCGCTCGCCCCGGCCGACGTCCTTAGGCTCCGGGGGCGCGCACCCGGGGCCTCGCCCTCGTCCTCGCCCCGTGGACCGCGCGGCGCGCTCTCGAAGCCGAAAAAGTAGCGTCAGTTTCCCGGGGACGCCCCCCCCCCCCCCCGCACTGTGAGCCCAAGACATTTTTTCACAAAAAGGTTCAGCACAGAATAAAACACCCCGCCTCTCGCCAACACGAACGAGATCATGCGACCCCACAGCCTACGAGCACCTGCACACGAGAAAATGCGCAGCATCGAGCATGTTTCCGGGCACCAAGAGCAACTCGCCTTTTCGGGCTCAGCAGCACTGCTGTTGTCCACCGGGCACCTTTCGTGTGAGCGTGCCGGCGCGCTCGCTCGAGCTGAAAGCGGGGAGCAGGTTGCAGGGAGGGGCTTCTCTGTCGCGAAGGAACCCTGCCCGGGTTGCCCCCATACATGAGGTACCGCACATCATGATATAATATAGAACAAGCCACCTTATATTCCCGTCCACAAACGTCCAGATGCGAAATGCGAACCCTGCTTTTTTTAATTGCTGAAGCTACTCAGACGCCGTGACACAACCCCAAAGACCTTTCCCAGGCCAAACGCTCAGTAGGGGATGAGTCTCTTCGACTCAGATAGGCCGGGGCTGCCGGTTTTCGTCGCAGTTTAACGCGTTTCGGCCGAGCAAGGGTGGCGAGAAGTTGTGGCGTGGAGCACAAAGTAAAACGTTTTGTACCGGAATACAGTGAACGGTTTGGTATTCACATTAAATAGACACCGTCTTTACATTCCCATACATTCGTCAAACCTCCAATAGCATCAATAGTCAGCTCAGTACGTTAATAGTGCAGTACAGAGCAGCAGACTCATACCAAGATTGAGCAGCGGTTCATGTGTTTGCTGCTAGGACACGAGACGACGCATGTGGTTGGGTTGCGTACGTACTACTGCTGATACTGCTGTTGTACCAGAGTGGTATGTTTATGTACATACCTTCTATTGCTTTTGCTGCCGATGTATTTCAACATATGCCGGTACCTGGCGTTCGCGTGGAGGGATGCGGTGGAATCGAGTATACTCGTGACCTGTCAATAAGAACTGTGCGTGCATCCATGCATCAGTTTGCTCTCCACTTTAACTGCTCGTACTGTAAATATCACAACTTTGTGTGGCTGACTTCTTTGCGTGCGGAGGACTTATCCTAGCAGCTGGGTTGCTTTCTGACTTTGAATGAACTCCCCCAGTCCTCTGCTGCAACCGCGAGAGCCCGAGACTGTGGAAAATAAACGGCTTGCTGGTGTTGTTCTAGTGTGGTGGTGGTAGTGGTGGTGGTGCTGCTGTGGCGTATAGTTCACACGCAAGTACATGACCTGTGGCGAACGACGGCCACCGGCTGCGGCGTCAAATATCTGAGCGGCCGAGCTGCACGCGTCTCTGATCTCTCGCGTGTGCACCGTGTACGTGGGCCACCTCTCGGCAAGTCAGCCGTCCAAACCCTAAAACCAAGAAATCGATACGCGTGGTTGTTTTTACTCCGTAAGATTTGGGAAACTGTATTCTAACAACCATATCGTAGGTTTTCTTCACAAACACTATAGACTAGATGACATAGAGATGTACCAAGCAGCTTGCAAAGTCGAGTTTCAACCATGGAATCGGTCGTCCTCACAATTGACGTTTTTATTTTTTTTCACCATTTTGTTTTCTCTGTGATTGCTTTTTTAAGCGTCGGGTACGGTACATACCTGAGTAGTTTACCCGGGAATACCTAAGTACGTACCTTGCCTAATATAATACCCTTGCAAAATACGAAGCATCACCAATTCAAACGAAGAGGATATCATGCCAGCAGCAGCGATCAGCCCCGGACTCCAGACCGCGGTACCGCGGTACTATGTACCGGTACCGCGGTATGCTTCGCGCTTCGCGGTACTCTTTGCAAAGCATGGCAGCATGATGGCGGCACGTTGTCACGACGGTATTTATGGCTGAGCAGCAACAGAGTCGTTAAATCGACAATGAGCAATGAACAATGAGCAATGAGCAATGAGCAATGCAAGCATTGCTTTCCGATAGTGTGTGCTTGCACAGTTCGGCGCGAGTCGGCGAGGGAAGAAAATGCTAAGTTCTGCTCGCAATGCAATCGAAGGCACGCACAGTAGTCGGGAGTGGGGGAGGAGTGCCTGCTATGGCATGTGACCCCGGATCTTAAATATGAAAGAGAGGGGGCTGGAGAAAGTAGTGCAAGTATTATAGACGGGGAGGAAAGAGGGAGACAAAAAAACGCCTCCTTCGCATAGACTAGCGGAATTTTCAGCATTCAAGGCTTGAATTAAAACACACGTGAACATATCGTATTGCGGTTGTGGTAGGCTGTGAATCGAATGCCCCTGCGCAAGAATCACGAAGAGCGGAAGTACAGCAGTAGCACCACCGTCGGTCGTTTCCCCTTACGCAAGGCGTTCGGCACCGATGCGCTAGCCCTTGCCATAGCATGCGACTGCTGCATTCATACTTGCGCAATTCACCATTCACCCAATTGTGTTGTGTCCTTCCGACGTTTCGCTACGTACCTGGCAGGCGTTTGCACCGGGCAGGGTCGGGGCTACAAGAGCCCCTGAATCTGAGAGCATAACTCGGGGCATCTTCCTGGTGACAACGTTTGTGTGGGACGTAGAAGGAGCCGTGCTGAACGCTGCCAGGACGTACGGGCTCGCGGAGGCAAGTGTGCTGTAATAAAAAACCATGAAGAAACGTCATGTTGATCTCGGCAATGTCCAGGGCAGTCGCTGACCGGTGTATCTATCTTTTACGCGGAGTGAGCGCGTGACAACGCGCGGGTAGCGTGTCACGCGGCTTGCAGAGTTGACTATCGACCACTCAACCGGTCGAGCCTACAGCTAACGTGCTTGAATGAACTGCTGTGAAAGCGCATGTTTGCAAAAACCTTGGAGGTGGTCTTATCACTGCTTATCGGACTCTTGTCAAGGGTTACTTCTTGCACCGCGGGCAGTCCTCTTCTGTTTGTGCACCTGGGTTGTTCGTGAATGACGACGACGCTGCGGCAACAGTAGAGCATGCAGTCGCTGGCGCTGAGTAGAGGTACGCGTAGAGAAAAGGCAGAGTTAATTAACCTCTCGCAAGCACAGACGTCCAAGCTGCATGCTCTTACTGTTTCGTGTCCAAGTAACCCGCCTTACAATGCATGTACGAAATCCAAATATCACATTGAGTTTGTTTTTGCACTACAAGTATCCTGACAAGTGTAATGGATCCTTTTCCCCCCCTTGGTAGGTGACGGTGGCGTGTTCGGTGTCCGAGCAGGCGCATGATTGCCACCCGCACGCCGCGCACATCTCGGAGGAAACGGGTGGTCGAGTTTCTTTCGCCGACGTGTCTCAGCAGCTCAAGGTGGGTGAAGCGTGTTGTCTTTCCTCGTGCGTGGAGGGGCTATACAGGAGATCAAACACATGATATGTGCATCGATTATTCCGTTAGGAACTCCATCTTCGTTTTTGGGGACACACTCGTTGGAAGTAGAGTAAGTTCACTTTTGACGAAGCTAAAGGGTTGAGCGCTTTTTTTTTCTAGAGTTCCTCGGCTCAAGTGTTTTGGTCTATCTGCCCCAGAGGCCAGGCTTGTCTTGCCGCCACCATGATTGTGGGCTGATTTTTCTAACGGCAAGTGTCGAGTCATCGAAAGGAGGCGGTTAATTTGCCTGCGGAACCCGAATTGCCAGGAGAAAAAGCTGAGCGCGAACGCGGCCTACCCCCACCCTCCCATCCCCTCCTCACCTGACCGCCTTGTTTTACGATTCCCACCTCGTTCACTCTACAGACGAGCCTGGAACGCATGCTCAAGATCGCCGCCCAGAGCAGTAACACCAGCCGACAGCGCTTCTCTTCCCCTTCCGTGTCATCCCCGCGCCCACCCCCAGAGCCGCCCGGCGTTAGTGAGGCCCTCTTCCCCTCCCCCCTCTCCTCCTCCTCTTCCTTTGCTGCTACCCTCCCGACCGCGAGCCAACCCGACCTCCCAGCCAACGTAACCGTATCCGTCATGCATTCTCCGCTCCACATGGGTTGCTTCCTTCAACCTCCAGCCCCCGGTAGACATAGCGATGGAGTATCTGGACACGTTCAGGATCAAGCTGGGGAGAAGGGACAGGAGGGGTGCAGTGCGTTTTCCCTTGCGAGCTCGGCGTGCGCACAGGTTTTCCCGTTGAGGCGTTGTGATTGGGGGGGAGGGGGCGGGGGCGGGGCGGGCGCGGCGCTGTTTTCGGCCGCTGCGGCGGTGGACGGGGAGGGGGGAGGGGAGGGAAGCACCATGGGGCGCTTGTCGGCGGAGGAGGTACCAATGGAACGACGACTAAGATTCAGGTGTGGGGTAGGCACGTAGCTATGGTTCTGCCCGAAGCATGGCTGATTGGTGATAGCCATGTAGCTCCCCCCCCGGTTAGACATTAGGGGGAAGAGCGGGGGGGGGTTGTGTCCTCCGGGGTGTTGTTGAAAGTTTTTGTGGGCTCGTCGAGGCCATCGTTCGGGTGGCGTGTGTTGTTTTTTGTAAAGCTGACATGTGCGGCGTGGAGGGGGGGGCGTTCTCCAGTACCAGGGTACTTTTTTTTTTTTTTTTTTTTTGCGCTCGGTGCTTGAATGTTGAACGCTTGAACGGGTGTAGCTGTTAATTTTGCGTGGGAGCTTGTTTTTTTGGGGCTGACGGGGGTTTGCGTAATGGCTTGATGGCGCGGTTGTAGAGGGCGAGGTCTCGGAGGTGTGGTGGAATCTATCATTCCTCAACTTGTTCGTGTCACGAGGTATGACGTCGTTGCTGGTGTTGTCACGTTAGGTCATCGCCTTAATCAACCAGGTCGTGACAGGACATGATCCAGTCACTCTCGAGCGAAGCAATATCTCAGCTAAAAAATACAATAAACCAAAAGTGTTACACAAACCATAGCGGAAGCAAGTCGTACACAAGCCAAGAAAGCAAAAATGAAATGAAAAGTCAGCGCACATATTAACAGGTCGTACCGTGTCGTGACGCACGCCTTCTATACGTCCAAGCATCCTTCTCGGTGCACCCCAGTTCCCTCCTCCCCCACCACCTACCAGGCCGTAACGGGTATACCCAAGGGGCTTGTACCCAAGGGGTCTATAGACCTTGACCTTGGCCCATGTTCGCCAAAGTGGCTGATCGTGCTTGATTCTAAAGCCTAACCTTATAACAACATATGCTATCACACCGTAGGGGTGTACGAGTACTAACTTCTTTTCTGAAGCTCCTCAAGCTTTAACCTCACCCAAACAATGTGATTTTGAGTAAAGCTGACGGGAAATGCCACCCTATGATCAACAAAACCATAGCCTACCTCCCTACAGTAGGTGTCCAAAGGAAACAAACTTTTGCAAAACAATAATATTACATTTTCCGACGATTTTTGGCTATAAGGAGTCCCTCCCCGTCATTCAGAAAATGATTCAGCACAAAAAGTGCTACCCGTAGACCTGTATCGTAGTACGGGTTACCCCTAGAAAACCCCGATCCCCTGGGAAATTTGTGGGTATGAAGATGCAATCACGGACCAAGGCTACGTACGGTATAGGGGTCAGTTTGGAGGACTTTTTTCTTGTTGCGGTGGCTCGGGGTCACTCGCGCGAGTGCCCCCCCCCCCCCCAACCCCGATCCCCTGTTGAATTTGTCGATGTGAAAACCCCAATCCCCTGTGAAATTTGTGGGTATGAAGATGCAATCAGGGACCAAGGCTGCGGTATGGGGATCATTTTTATTTTTTTTGCGGTGGCTCGGGGTCACTCGCGCGAGTGCCCCCCCCCCTCCCCCCCCGCCCCCCTCCGTTGTTGTTTTGCGGTCTTAAGCTTCGGTGAGCACTGTTTTCATGTTTGATGTGAATTCGCTATGGAATGGTTAGCTGCGCTGCCTGCGCCCAGCAAGTCGCGTGCAAGTGTTTTGGTCCGTGAGATTGAGAGTCATTGGTGCGAGTGGCTTTGGCTTAAACCCGCGGTGGCGTTAAAAGGTAGTGAAAAAGGGGGGTTATTGATTGTACACTGCCAACCATTTTGTCGAAGGTGGATCAAGTCGTGATCGCTGTGGCAACCGCCCCCCCCCAACCCCACCCTTCATGCGGCTCGCAGAACATCTTACGGCGCCTGCGCGCTTGGTGCAAGCGATTGCTGCCTGGTTTTGTGAAAACCCAACGTGCTCCGCCCGGTCTAGATACAGATTGCGATCATGCATGATAATCGTTCGCTTGGCCCAAGCAATTTCGACGGGGTCGGTGAAAACCGGACAAGCTCCGTCCCGGGTGATGCGATGTCTACAGTCTTGCGGACTACGGCCGTGCATGATGACGATATCATCGCCCCCCCCCCTCCACCGTGAAACGATACACTAGAGACTAGCGAGAAACGATCGCTATCCTGGGAGATAGATGGTGACCACAAATCGCGACACAGAAATGGGACAAGTCAAGCAAAGTGTTTTTGTGTAGTATATGCAAAAAACGTAATGAGCGCCTACGTGATGGGGGCTTCTGTATGAGGAGTAGGAATGGTGCTCTGTCTCGAAAGGCATGCGCGAGGCATGAAATGAGTGCGCCCCCCTCCCCCTCCCCCCCCCTCCGCACCGGGTGTTGGTGATTCTCGCAGGCTACTGGCTCACTCCCTTGCGGAGGTTTTGTGGGAGCAGCTTCTTCTGGACGTTAGCGGTGGAGGTGGCGTGTTTACCCTTGGGGACACCTCCGGCCTGATCGGCACTACGCTAGCCGCCGCGGTAAGAAAAAATGATGAAAGAGGGTGGCGGGGTGGAGGTTGGGAGGGGTTTTAAAGTTTCGCTTGCTGTGTTGTTTTCTTGCTATGTTGTCATCTGTTTTTTTCTTTTTTTTGGTTATCCTCCGGCGGATGGGGAAAAGTAAAGCTTAAGCTCACCACACCTCCACGTATTTTCCTATATATATGTCGATGTCGTGTGTCATTTTTTTTTGTTTTTTTGTTTATGGTGCTGTCTTGTCTTTTTTTGGTACGAGTAGCATTTGCCACTTTGCTTGTGCCATCGATTTTGCGATCGTCATTCTGCTTTGGTCACTTTTTAGCCCTCTCTATTGTAATTCAACTCCCGCAAGGGCTAATGGCGAGAAAATGCTGCAACCGTCCGGGCGAGCGTGTGCGAAGAGCGGACAATCTAGGGGGGGCAGGGCTTCTAATGCACACAATGCACACGTCGCCGAACAATCGAAATCTCTTTCGAGATCGCTGATGCCGGATTATACGACCGAGGGCCACCGGCCGGAACGACCGACAAAAAAAAACGAAGCCAAGATCGTTACGTTTGTCTTCGGCCAATTGCACCAACACACCATGACACATGACAGTGGAGCCATCCGGCAGTGGAACAGCCGCCCAGCCGCGCGCGCGCGTACAAGTTGATGGCTGTTTCTGCTATACTATAATATTTATGTTGTAGGGTCTTCCTTGGTGTTTGCGAAGTCCTATCAAAGCGTTAACTTCTTATCCCGGTACCACCACCGTCTCTCGATCGCAAATAAAAATGCGGCAGGCTGACGAGACTAAGCGCGTTGCTCTCGCGGCCGAAAGAGCGGTCCCGAGCTTCGGCGGGTCGGGGGAGGTCGGACGGGGGGGCGGCGGCGGCCACGGGACGGGTCACGGGACGGGTCGTGGGATGGATCACGGCGGTGTCAGAGGGTTTGCTAATAGCACGAGGCGTCGCGAAGCGTCGGTGGTGTTGGTAGATCGCACCTTGGATTTAGCTGCGGCGGCGACGAGGGGGGGGAGCTTGCTCCAACGGGTGAGATTTTACACCGGCCGCCCGTTTTTGGTTGGTAAGTTGTCATGGTTCGTCATTGTTGATGGCAATGTTAAGTATGTTAAGCAGTAGTGAAACCTAATGAACAGTAATAATAATGAAGAGTGACCGCTGCCTCTATCGTAGTACTCGTCCGTTATAATACTAGTGCTAGTACTACTACTGTACGTTATACTATTGATAGTAACAATAGGGTGTTTGCGATTTCACTCGTCCGTTGTACTATTAACAATAGGATGTTTGCTGTTTCATTCGTCCGTTGTACTATTAACAATAGGGTGTTTGCGATTTCACTCGTTACCAGTAGGTATGACGACAGCGACTGAACGTGCGCACCATATCCGCCTTCTCAAGCTGAAGTTTGACCGAACTCGCGAGCATTTTGTAGCTTCGCGCATTCACGGACGCCAGTTGTACTCTTAACAGTATGATGTTTACGGTTTCATTCGTCCGCTGTACTATCAATAATAGGGTGTATGCGATTTCCAAGCTCTGTTGGCTCGGAAAAAATGTATAAATAGTGTTGAAACCGAAGAACATAATAACATAATAACCCAAAGCCAGCCAACCCACGAAAAAGCAGGCTAGAAAATTAAAAAAATGATTGATAGGAACACATAGTTCTAACCTTAGTAATTTTTCGCACATTTGTTTTTTCGTCGAATTAGTTGGCCTTGGGTTGTGATGTTCGACGGTTTCAATACTATTAATAGTATTATATGTTTTCCTTCCCAACTCCTATCCAACCAGAAGTTGGTACCTGGTAGTTCGCAAACACCGTAGTTCGCATACACCGCAGCGACTCGCACGCCACCACCCCGCCCGCCGTCCAGCCGACGGTAAACTTTAACGGGATACACTTCGTAACGCACACCTCGTAGCGTTTAGAGGTACGAGTTTATCCCGACGAAGTTTGCTGTTGGCTAGACGGCGGGCGGGTTGGTGTCGTGGGATTGGCCAAGCCGGGGGCGTTTTCGGCTATCATGCCGCGGGCTAAGGTAGGTGTGTGAGTGTTTTGGGAATGGTGAAAGGTTTTTGTTATGGTGCAGGGCGAGGCGTGCTACGATACAGGTAGTAAGGTACCAGGTACCACTTTTTGGCTGCAACTTTTTTTGAATGTCTGGACTCCATGATCCAGAATCGTCGGAATGTAATTGCTTTTTTTTCAATATTTTTTGTTGTACAGTATACCTAGGCCATGGGACTGTTCTTCGGTCAGCACTTTTTTTTTTTCCCTCCCCAAGTCGATTTCTGGGTAAAGGTATAGAAGTCCCGAAAAGTGGCTGCATCTCTACCGTAGCGTGTGCCAGGCGTTGTTCCTTACAGGGAGTGGGGCCATGGGGGCAGCGATGCGACGAGAGAAGGCTGGGATGGAGTTGATTAACCCTTGAGAACTGTCGCCCGCGTTTTAAGACACACTGCTTGGAATTAACGTGGGGTAGTTTCGAAGTAGAAGGCAAAATAACAACTGCGTCGTTTGTTGCTCGTGTCGTTGGCCAGTATGAAGAATACATGCAAGAATACATGCAAGAATTCATGCAAGAATACATTGTCAGCACCTGGTGTGTTAGTGGCGCAAGGTTTTTTTAAGCATCGTACCAGCCCCCACGCGTGATACTGATATATCACGATTTCGAGTTTATCACGATTTCGAGTTTGTACGTATTAATTTGCCTCGGCCGAAAACAAGACACCATCGTACGCCAAGACATTGTACAGCTACTCCCCGTCGGAGTTGCCTCGCCCTCTTGCCCCCCCGCCCCTCGACACCGACAATCTATATGCGTACAGTAGTAATAGTAGTAGTAGTAGTAGTAGCGTCCACGCGCGCCCTCGCTCTCCTGTCTACATGGATTCGTTTTGTTTATACCTCTCTTTCTGGTGCTCCCGCCGCCGCCGTTACTGCTACCGCTACCACCGCTACCACCGCTACTCTCGCTACGATACCGATATCGCCACTTCCGTCACCGCGTGAAGATCCTGAGCTCGATCGCTCGAACGGGTAGCCCTGCCCCTCCATCCTCTTCCACCTCGACCCCCGCCCCCCCATTGGCAGCCAACGACTGGTGCCCGTCCGCCGCGGCTCACCAGCTAGACGTCGGCGTCGTCCTCCCGGCGCTCTCACCGGGGCTCGGTCTTCCGGCCTCTCCGGCGGTAACGGTGGCGGCGGTGGCGGCAGCCGCAGCAACAGCAGCGGCGGGAGAAGCAACAGCGGCAGCGGTAGACAATAACGTTAACCCCACCCCTAGGTCCATACCGGAAGCCGGCAAGGAGGGTAACACCGGAGGTGACCGTCAGGCCAGCGTCAGTGGTGGTAGTGGTGGTGGTAGTCAGTTGGGTCTTGCAGGGGCAGTGACAACAAGCGAAGGGTTGCTGGGGATACGTGAGGCGGAGCGGCGGCCAGGGAGGCCGCGACTACTGGCCATGAAAGCCCTCGCAGGGTTTCCGTGGCCCGCTCCCCCATCCCTGTGTCACCCCGGGAACGGCGACGCGTCGAGGGTGGTGCACGCTACCGCTTGCCTTGGCGAGGAGGGGGGGCAAGCGGCCCTCATCAAGGCGCTCGAAAGGTGGGTTCGGCTGCCCCCTCGTGGGAAGAGCGGCGGTGCTCGTGCGCGTGGTGGTAGCCTTGGGTTAGTGGGTTGACTAGGTGGTCTCAATCGTTGGGGACTGGGGTTGAAGCGGGAGGATTGAGGGATCGCGGGGGGGCGTACTTGTTTCATGCATGGCCGTAGTCATGGGGGGGGTGGGGGAGGGGGCAGGATTGACCGGGGGGAGCGGGGGGGGAAGAGAAGAGGAGGATTGGCCGGGGGGAGCGAGGGGGGGAAACAAGGGCAGGATTGGTGGGGATAGAGGGGGGGGCGCGGTCCTTGAGAGGGCCGCCACCGCCCACCACCACCCCTATGACCACCACTCGGCATGGGAGCGAGTTGCGTGCACAACAATGCACCAGTCCCGTCGGCTGTATGTTTTGTCAATTTGACGGGTCAGCTCCGTGGCAGCTGGCATCTCTCGCCCCAATCAAGTGTGTACAGGCCAGGGCCAATCTGCTTACGGCACACGTAGAGCGCATGGTACCCTCCCTTCTCCACCCTCCCCACTGCTGGGGTTGGCGTCGGTTGGCAACGACGCTGTAAAACGCGCCTCTCACTACGTGAGCTAGACCACCAGGATACCGTCTTTTTTTCTTTTTATTCTTTTTTAGCGGTAACCGAGATGGTGGTCGAGTTGGATTGTGTCATGCGGAGTGGAGAAGTTTAAATCCGCGCAATGGGGGATGGTAGTGGCATGCATTCGCAGCTGTATTTTGATATACAAGAACGTATGCACGAGGAGCGGAAGTCCGCATCACAAACGGTTCTTAGAAGGACGCAGCTCGCCCTTCATGCGACTCGCTGAACACCTCACGGTGCTTCGCGTTTGGTGCGCGCGACGTCTGCCTGGTCGGTGAAAACCGGACGTTCTCTATCCCGGCATTGTAGGGATGCGAGGGTCTATGGTCATACGGCTACGGCCATGCATTCAGTAACTACCCCCCCCCCCGAGCGTCCCGGTGTGCCCGCCCCACCCTCGCGCTATCTTCGTCAACATTGATTTATATTTTTGTCACTGTTTTTTTGCCGAGCAAACTCGTGTCTCTTTTTCTATGTTAAAACCTTTCTTCAAGTTTACACTGCTCCTGCTACTGCTGCTGCTGCTGCTGCTGCTCCTGCTGCTGCTGCTGCTGTGCTTTTGGTTGAAAAAAGGTGTGTGTACGAAAATGGCTGTGTGCCTCCACCGGCTAAGCGCCGGGGTATGGGTTCGTCAATCATGGCCCTTTTAGCCAGCCTCGCCAGGGGGAATCCGCGGCCCGGGGGAATGTCTGGCGATCGAGGTATGTGGACAGGCGGCGTAGGGCGGAGCGGGGCGGGGTGGGGCGGGGCGGTTCGGTGGTGGTGAATTGGCGGTTGGGTGCGGTGTAGTTCGGTTTGGTTCGGTTTGGTGCGGTGCGGTGCGGTGCGGTGAGGTGGAGCGAGAACGGGGGAAACATGGCGCGGAAATTCACTGGCTGGAAGTGAGAGGGAACATGGCGTGGCCCCGTTCCGCTGTACGTACGAGTCGTGGGGGGAGAAGGGGGGGTGATAGTGGCGGGAGCGTGACAGTGTGCGTTACACATTCGTGTTCTTGAATATTTCGGGGTGGAGTTTGACGGTGTGCGCAGGCCGCGGGTGGGCGGGGGTGGTGAGGCGTAGGCGCAATTAGTTAGGGATGAGGGGAAATGGGCGGCTGTATTTATTCGGTTTAACTTCGGCCCGGCGGGCGTGAAACGAAGAACATTTTTGGCAGCTGTGTACCTGAGTCAACCTAGTGGAGCTCGTATCGTCTTCGTATGGTGCGTGAGTCTCGACACTCGCATCACCCCCCCCCCCCCCCCTACTCCTGCTCTTTTCCCTGGTTGTATGACATGTACGCGGAATTCGCGTGGGTATGTACTGGCAACGCAACACGTTGCTTTGCCCGGTTGGGCTGCACAGGCAGGGTAGCATGCCGGTGTGAAAAAAGCGGCAGGTATGCCCCCCCCGTCTCAGCCGCTGCCGCTGCTTTTGCTTTTGCGTTGTCTTTAATTTTGTTTTTTTTGACGTTTTTTGCGGTTGTTGTTTCTTTATTGTGTTTTGTTTTATTGTGCTTTGGTTTGTTTTGATGATGTGTTTTTTGTTTTGTCTGTTTTGTTTGCCTCGCTTCGTTTTTGTAATTTTTTTTTGTTTTTCGTGTGTGTTTTGCGTTGCGTTGTTTTGTTTTGTTTCTTAGTTCTCGACCCGACACCACTGAAAACAGCCCCTGTGTTTCTCCTTCTCCCTCCTCTTGCGTATGTATGCGTTCGTGCGTGTGTACGCCGGCATACCGTAAACACCCTCGCCAGTGTGTTTCCGGTGTCGGTCGGTAGTTCAGGTGGCCCTCGCAGCCATGGAAACTTACCAAAGGACGTCTGCCCCGGCCGGCTCTAGCTGGGCGGAGAACGTGGCGGCAGAACGCGCGCAGCTGCAGGAACTCAGGTAAGGCAAGAGTAAAACACGAAACTAGGTGAATAGTGGGAGGGACGGCGATGGAGGAACGAAGGGAGGGAGAAGGGGGACAAAGAAAGGGACAAAGGTAGGGCGTACAGCAATACGACAGTATACTGGCCTCTTGTTTCCCCCATGCATCGCCCCGGCTCATCGTCGCACCTCGTTCGATCCTTCTGTCTTCTCCTGCTGCGGTTGCTGATGCTGCTGTTGTTGATTCTGCTGTTGCTGCTGCTCTTGTTGCTGCTGCTGCTGCTGTTGCTGTTGCTGTTGTTGCTTCTGCGACTGCCTTTGCTGCTGCTGCCGCTGCTGTTGCTGCGGGTGTTTCCGTGCATATATGTGTGTGTTTGTGTCGATTTTCTTTGCGTTTTCTTGTAGAGACGGTGGGACGGCGGAGGTGGTGATGGACCAGCTCTGCGCCACGCTGCAGGCACCACGCCCTTCGTTGGGCGGCACTGCCATTGCACAGACGGGGTCGGTGAGCGACGCCCTGCTGTTGGCGCTTCGGGGGCTGTCGCTGGGGGTAGGCAGCATCGGGGCAGAGGAGGCCAGCAGCTTTCGAAAGGTCAGCTGTGGGCCGCACGTGTGTGCGGCCGGAGGGAGGGAGGGAGGGAGGGAGGGATGGAGGGAGGGGGGGATGGAGGGGGGGATGGAGGGGGGGAGAGAGGGAGGGAGGGAGGGAGGGAGGGAGGGAGGGAGGGAGGGAAATTCAAAGGTTTCTTTATTTTGTTTTGTTTTGTTTTGTTTTGGTTCTGTTTCGTTTCATGTGCTGCCCGGCCCACCACAGCCACGCGGTCTTGAAATGCACAGTCGTCCGCCCCCCCCGAAACCCCGTTCGGTGAGCATTAAATTCCCCATTTTTTCCTCTAGAACTTGCCCTCCCTTGTCTCACCCGGAACCGATGGCGCGCGCCGACTACCTTTCCGATTATCGTCCCGCTAGGCCTGGGTTTCACGTATGTTGGCCGGAGGCTTTCGAGAAGAGGGCTCTGGCGTTCCGCCGGACGTGGCTCAGGGTGTGGAGAGACTAATGCTGCGGGGGGACAAGGTGGCGGCGGCAGATAACGCCGCAGGGGGAAACGCTTTTGGGGGGCAGGGCCAGAACGAGGGGATGGGGGAAGCGGAGAGTGCCGGCGTTCTCCTTGAGCTTGAGGACATTGCTCGTGAGAGGTGTGGCCATGTTGTGGGTGTATTGCTGTGCCTCTTTTTCTTTGTATAGATAATGCCGTGTGCTGCTGCTGCCCCTCCTTTTCTTTTGTGTACCTTTTGTTTGTGTAAGTACCGCCGGGTGCTGCTGGTACCCCCTTTTTTTTGCGTACGTAATGCCGGGTGCTGCTGCCGCCGCTTTTTATGTGTAAGCATTGTTCTGCGTGCTGATGCTGCCTGTCTGCACCCGCTTCGAAGTGTGTGTCCGTCGACCATCCGGAAATACCAGAGTGAGGATGTGACGATAAAATATAGACTGTTCATGTTGCTCTGTTCATAGAATACGCCGGGAATACTAGGCAATGAGCAACCCACCTCGACCGGAATCAACATTGAATAAGCGACGACCAGACTCACTACAACTGCGGCATGCACGCCCCCTGTTGGATTGCGTAGCGATGGTCGGGCGTTGATGGATGGGAGGGCGGGTGGGTGTAGGCTTTCATATTCTGCTCCTGTTTCCCTAACGTCATGTGTGTTTTTAACATCGTGCTTCATGCTTTCGTTATTTCGCCCAGTTATGCCGGTTATGATGCTGAAAAAATCCACTCATGGTACTGTTATACAAGAAAAACCCCAATTATGCCACTGTCTGTTCTCTTTTTAATACCCGAATCATGCCGAAATAATTGCAAGCATAACGGATATACGCCTTGGTGGGTGGACAGGTTGGCGGGCGGGAGAGCGCATTGCTCGTTTCCCGCCACTCAGCGTGACATTGCTGAGACCCATTAACTCCTCCCGTTATCGCTTTGTGTATGTGTCGTATAATCTCAATAGTGTGCCGGCCTGTTGTTCTCGTTTTCTCAGCACATCTCGATTCTGCGTCGCCTGTTTTGTTTTTTACCGCTTCTTTTCCCGCAAAATCTGATCGCAGTGTAGGGTGTTTGCAGGATACCGACTTTGGGTGCGTAGGAAAACGCATAACAATAATAATATTGAAACCGACGAAATTTATAACCCAAGGCCAACGCAACCCGATCGTACCAAAAGAGCAAAACGGGCCAAAGTGGTGTGTTCTAACATTTTTTTTCGTGGGTCGGTTGTGGCGTTCGTTGGTTTCAACACTCTTTAATTAGCCTATTATCGATTGGGTTCACATTGAGAAGCGTTCGTTGCCGTACTGCTCCGTCGTTCACCCGCCCTGCGTGCCTGCGGTGCCGTAGATATTTACGTTTTTGGAATATGTTTCTTGCACACCGTTGGTTGTTGAACTGCAAGTTGTATCGTAAGTTGTATCGTAAGTTGTATCGTAAGTTGTATCGTAAGTTGTATCGTAAATTGTATCGTAAGTTGTATCGGTTGTTGTATCGGTTGTTGTATCGGTTGTTGTATCGGTTGTTGTATCGGTTGTTGTATCGGTTGTTGTATCGGTTGTTGTATCGGTTGTTGTATCGTATCGGTTGTTGTATCGGTTGTTGTATCGGTTGTTGTATCGTATCGGTTGTTGTATCGGTTGTTGTATCGTATCGGTTGTTGTATCGGTTGTTGTATCGGTTGTTGTATCGTATCGGTTTTTGTATCGGTTGTTGTATCGTGCCCTGTAGTGTTGGGCTGAGGCGTGATTCCAGTTCTTTCCTTTGTTATATACACAAGGCTGGGGTTGCCGTCTTGCGGTCTAGTTCATATTGAAAAGGTGTTTATTTCCTATCACCCCGGTGTTACAGTGTTGGGTTCTAAGCCGTTGTTGGAATGGTGCAAACTGTTGGGCTTAGGCGTGGTGGTTGAAGTCTACTATTGCGATGTATTTATGCCTGCCAACTAATTGGTTTTGGTGTGTTACGATGGTATTCATGGTGTTCATGAAAGGCATGGGTTGGGTGGTGGTGTGCGTTTTCTAGTTTCAGGTGAGGCGTTGTGTCATTTCGAAAGGGTAATGATGTGATAAAAATATATGCCTTTCGCCTAACTGGTGTTGGTGTCTTATAAGTTTTTTATAAGGGGCGGGAACGTTTCTTTGTTATATACACACGTTTGGGGTTGCAGGCTTGCGGTCTAGTTCATATTGGAATGGTGAGTTATTGGCATCATCGCGGTGTTGTAGTGTTGATTTATAATCCGTCATTAGAATGGTGCTAGTCGTCGTGGTTCAAGTCTACTGTTAATAAAGTAATAATTCGAAGTATGGAATGAAATATATGGAGTTTGGTGGTGTTGTATGTACGTATTCCATTTTTAGCTGAGGCGTTAATCATCCCAGAGGGATAGGATAATGGTTCGACATATTTTATGCCTGCCAAGTAAATGGTGTACGTGTGTTATAGTGGTACTCATACAAGGGCGGTGGTGTACGCGTTTTAGTTTCAGCTGAGGCGTGAATCGTCTTGAAAGGGTAATGGTGCGATGTTTTGTATGCCTCCCGCTCAACTGGCTGTTGGTGCGTTGTGATTGTTTGATACGTATAGGATGGGTTCTTGCGCCTAATGGCAATGGCTTTGTGGCGTTGCCTTTTTCACAAGGATAGGTACGGAGCAAGATATCTGAATAGTGTTAGACGACGTGACGTTGTTTGTGTATGAAGGATCTGTATGAAGGATCTGTATGAAGGATCTGTATGAAGGATCTCCTGCAAATGTCGGAAGGCAAATCGATTAACAAACAAAGAGTTACGGAACAATGACAATTCACGTTTATTTCCACTGGCGGCCAATGTCAAGACCTTGGGTTCGCTTCATTGAGCGGGCGGCGTCAGTCGCAAAAGTCTTGATAGTATTATGTGTTTTCTTTCCGAGCCAAATTTGGCATCCCGCAAACATGGTATTGTAATTCATCTCCTTATCGTATTACTTTCACTGGAGGCTTGATGCTGATTAACTGTTTGTGGCGATGCACGTTTATTGGTACCCTCGTTACTCTACTGTTGATAATGATTTACTACTCTTATGTATTTAATATGTTGCTATTAACACTGACATATTATTAAGCATAACAGCTCACTACTTTGGGATAAAGTACGTAGAGTTATAGCTACCATGGTTATGACGGATGACCTTTTGTTGTTGATGTTCACCCTGCCGGCGTCCACGGGAGTCTTACATATCCCAAGAATAGTACATCTGTAAAAAACGAGCGGCCGATGTATCACGCAACTTGCACAAGATGGGCATCGACCCTTAAGTCATCGACCTCACAGCTGGCGCGTTAGGATACGTTGATAAAATAACACTGGAAGCGACGAACTGCATGACCCAAGAGGCCAACCCAACCCGACAAAAAAAAAGAACGAAAAGCATACCGGGACGGAATGACAGAGCGATTCTAACCTATTTTTTCGTGGCCTTGGGTCATGAAGTTCATCGCTTTCAATTTTATTAATGGCATTCAATACTATTAATAGCATTCAATACTACTCGGAGTATTAATAGCATTCAAAATACTATTAATAGCATTCAATGCTATTCATATGATTCAACACTATTAATGGCATTAGAGTCATCCGACGATAGGTGTGCAGCAAAAGTTTAGTAATAGTTGAGCTCCTAACATGGGGAGCTCAACAAATCTCACCCCAAACATGACTTCGAATAAGGCATTTTCAAGGCCTTCGCTCGAGCAACCCGACCAACGTATCAATCTGCGCTAGTCTTAAAAGCAATATACTCGGAAAAGTATCACAATGTTGATAACCGATACATCCGCAGGTGACGAGCTCAACCGGTCAGAAACATTCGGCTCAAAAATTGCGCCCCCTGCCGCGGGATGCCTCATGACCTCTCATTACCTCTCATTACGTCTCATTACGTCTCATTACGTCTCATTACCTCTCATTACCTCTCATTACCTCTCATTACGTCTCATTACCTCCCATTACCTCTCATTACCTCTCATTACCTCTCGTTACCTCTTGTTACCTCTCGTTACCTCTCGTTACCTCTCATTACCTCTCGTTACCTCTCGTTACCTCTCGTTACCTCTCATTACTTCTCATTACTTGTCATTACCTCTCATTAGGTGCCATTAGGTGCCATTAGGTGTCATTAGGTGCCATTAGGTGTCACTGGGTGTTATATTACCCAACCATTTCTTTTGGTATCCCTCAAACTCCCTGTTCTTATACATGTGCTTCTCCTTGTGGTTTGGCTACGACGGTCAGTTTTTCCCCACGATCCCGCGCCGCGATATCCAAACCAAAACGCTGCTTACCAGGACCCAGCGCATGCGGGAGGCGACCGCGTCGAGGTCCCATCTCCAAACCAGAGCACTGAGAGAGCTCGCTTACGAACCCTACACCTTCGTCGCGACGGCGGCAGCTGCTAGTGACGGGATGGGCAGCGGAACCGGCGGGGGGGCGGGGGGCGGTGGTGGTGGTGGAGGCGGGGGCGGCGGCGGCGACGACGAGGAAGGGTGGGATGACTGGGGAGATGACGCTGGTGACGGGGTGAGAGACGGGGTCGGTCTGTCTGAGCCTTGTCTTTTGGTTTTTGTTTTGTTTTGCTATGCCAGGTGTCAACAACGCGGGTGAATTTATTTCGCCTTCCGGGTGTTGACGCTATGTGTATCCTCTGCTGTTTTCATTTGCTGTTTTTTTTAGCGGGCGTCTTGTAACCGCCGGTGATTGGTCAGACTTACCGGCTTGTCCCTCCGAAGAGAGGAACGCCTCCGTCGTTTTTTCCGCGTCATCGGTGCTATAGCTTCTAACTGCTGGTCTTTCGGCGGCGCAACTGCTGCCTCTTCGTATCAACGCTCATTTTTTTTTCATCCTACTGAAACGCCTGGCACGGTATGCTTGACCTCCTTCAATCAAGGAGCTGTCGGGCGTCGACGCCGCCGGTGGTGGATCAGCCACGACCGAGCACGCTACGGAGTGCGACACCTTGGTTGGCCGCTTGGCCGGGCTGCTGCTGGACCGAACGAACCCTGCTGTGCCGGACCTTCACGAGGTATGTTTCGATAAGTAACAAATGCACTTGGGCTGTGAGATCGAAAAATGCTTGAATCGAAACTCGTAGTTGCAAACTGCGTGTAATATTTCGATCGGGCTTGATACGGGGTGAGTGTACCGAGTTATATATCATATATATACATAAGGACCCCCGGGGTATGGTATTGGGGTCCCCGGGATTTTATCGCACACACGTACTTTGTTACTAGCCCCCCCCCGGGGTATTATCGTAAACTTTTAGGGGTCCCGGGGTATCCCGAAAATGTAGAGGTTCGCGGGGTATGGTAAACATGCAGGGGTCCCCGGGATGTCGTAATCATGTAGGAGTCCCGGGCGTATCGTAGGCATGTACCTCGTGCTGTTCATGGGAGTCCGCGCACTCCCGGCTACCCCCACCTTCGTATGTCGTCCGTTGCGGGGGATACCTTTAATCGCCGCGAACCCCCATCCCAACGATACTAGGTGTCACTCTGTCCGGAAATACAAGCAACATTTTGTTTCTATATTGATGTCCAAAGGTTGCTTGTGAGCAACATTTTGTTTCAATATGAATCTTCAAAGGTTGTTTATAAGCAACTTTATATTTCAATATTAATGTCCAAAGTTTTTGCTTATAAGCAACATTTTATTCCAATATTACTGTCCAAAGGTTGATTATAAGCATAATTTTTTCTTTCAACGTGAATGTCCAAAGGAGTTAAATCGACACACGACGCGTATGAAAATACTTGGAAGTGTGGCGAGCTTAAGCTTCATTTTTCCCCATCCGCCGGAGGATAAGAAAGAAGAAAAAAAAGTTGCTTATATTTCCAGACAGATTGGCATGTACCAGGTATGTTCCACAGTATTAATACTAGCTTTCACTCTCTTGGCAGTTCGGAAGGAAGCTTGACGAAAGGAGTTGACCATTACAGCATCCATTTATATCGTACACGAATCAAAGCGGGGTTTTTGGTTTGGGGGGTGGCTGCAGTAGGTTATGTTGCGAACTACGAGACGATGGCTACGGTAGGGAGGGTATCCCCTTCTTTTCTACCGGGCTTGAGCCACCCTCTCCAGTGACTCTGTATCTCAATGTCAAAAATACCTTCTTGGGCGACTAGTTTGGCGCAGCGTAGCTAACTAGTCCATGGCGGTTTCATGTCGCAAACAAAAAACAGCACGAAAGAGTAAGCCCCCAGAGGCAGAGGGGGGTCACTCGCGCGAGTAACCCCGAGTCACCGCAAAAAGAGGCCCCAAACATGTACGGCGATACCTGCTACGATAGATAGAGGTTTGCACTTTTTGGCAAAATATTTCCTGGTTTATTGGTCATCTTTTCCCAAAATCTTCGGAATGTCGCTGTAATTTTTTCGCAGCTTTTTTAGTTGGTATACCTAGGTCGCGGGTTGGGTCATCGGTTTGCATTGTCAGTTGACTGAAAATCTGGTTCTTTGTGGGGTATAGACCTCTTCAAGTCAGGAACCGCAGGAGAAAATCGGCGCACCTCTGCGGTGGCTTGTGTCTGGCACGCTCACAGCATTGCACTGCTCATGCTGTTGCACACTCACAGTGTTAAAAACGCAACGCCCCACGTCTCCATTGGTTGATCACGTTTTTTAGATTCCCCAAGGGCTGAAGGCCCCAAAACACCTACCCAAACGATATATTGCCCAAACTATATATTCTAACGCCTGCGGATGAACGTGAAGGAATGGCGTCACAAGTTATTTATCTTCGTAGTTTCATGCCTTCCTGTTCGCCCCCTCCCCCCCCTCCGCCCCGCGGATGATGTACGTCCGTCCTTCGTGTGCAAAAAAAACGCGTCCTGCACCCCAAAACGCATAAAACGAAAAACAGGCGAAAGTGGTGAGCGCTGCTTCTGTCGGCCTAGGGCTCTTGTCCTCCGGACTCAAAAAATTCACCGGGATAGGAGCGGGAGGGGTGCAGCGAGGTCGAAAAAGGAGACGGTGAGGAAAACAACGTGTTTGTCGTTGTTTTTGTTGTTGTTGTTGTTGTGTTGTTTTTGTTGTTGTTGTTGTTGTTGTTGTTGTTGTTGTTGTTGTTGTTGTTGTTGTTGTTGTTGTTGTTGTTGTTGTTGTTGTTGTTGTTGTTGTTGTTGTTGTTGTTGTTGTTGTTTTTGTTGTTGTTGTTGTTGTTGCTGTTGCTGTTGTTGTTGCAGCTGTTGCTGTTGTTGTCGTTGTCGTTGTTGTTGATGGATTTATTTTGTTTCAGTTTCGTTGGTACGTTTTTTCCCAACTTTGGTGAGAGAGCAGGTGTTGAAAATTTTCCTCGAAGCGATGGTTCCGCTGGTAATGACCTTCTGTGCGGTAGGTTCCGTCGCCGGCCGTTTCTTGCTTGAACGTTGATGCTGCTGCAGCTACTGTTGTTTTGCTCAGGTTTTTTATGCTCATAAAAAAGTATGAGTTCGACATAGTGCTGGAGCAGTCTACTCTTTTTTGGCCAATCGACATCATTCGCATGTTGCGTTTCCTTTTTGGGGAAGCTCGAGGGCGCAGACAGTGCCCCATGCCGTGCCATGCCATTCGCCGTTTTTGAGACTTCGAAAATGACGGCCGAACACAACGACAAAAAAAAGTGCTTACGACATCGGCCACTTTTCAGTTGGGGGAGTGGTATAATTTATACTCCGGAGTATTTTGCAACCGATCTTTAACAATTCAAGGAGTTGTACGATACGGGCGAAGCATGTTACCCACACGCTACCACTAGGAGGCGGTTGCTAAGGCAAGCAATCCGCATCTCGGACAGATCACGATCTAGGTCATATTGATCATACAGATCATATGGATATTTTATCTGTCGTTATGGTATGTCGTGCAGGATATGTGCAGTGCGGATCCAAAGCCAGGAAGTGTGTGCTTGATCATACAGATCATACGGCTTTCACCCGGCAACATGACCTATTGGCCATGAAGATCACTCTGACCAGGGATTTGTTCACCTTGAAGGACTCATATGATATAGATCATCAATAGATCATATAAATACTCAAATAGTATCAATAGGGACGTGATCTGCCCGACGTGTGAAACAATCCCGTCCTTGTTTTTGCCATCCCTGGGTCCCAAAAGGGTTCATTGGGAAACGTTTCTCTTGGTGCTGTCCCCTCCTTCATACCCTAACCAACCCTCGCACTCTCTCAATGGGCCTGTTTTACTCCCGCCGCTGTTGTCTCTGGTGGTCGGTCGACATGGTGACGGTTGCGACCGTGGTTGATGGTTGTGGCAGGGCGCGTTTCTCCGCCACCGTCTTTGCTTGAGATGGTACCACTATTACCACCACCACCACCACAGACCGCCCCCCCCCCCCCCCCCCCCCCCCGCCAACCACCACAGACCAACCGATAGGCCTGTGGTGGTGATTTTCGTGGTCGGCGGCTTCACGCCCCTCGAGCTGGCGGAGATCAGCGGCGTGGTGCGTTGCGCGGCGGCGGCAGCAGAGACAGCGGGGGGGCAGCTCGAGACGGAGGTTATCTTGGCCGGAACGACAATATCCACGCCCGACGTCGTGTACGACCACGTCTTCACCCGACCTCCAGCCGGGCAGGAGTGACGCGGCGCAGGCAAAAACAAGGGTTGTGTTGTTGGGTAGGATAGCGGGGAGTTACTGGTACCGTTCTACAGCAGTAGGCGTCGACACCACTGGACCTACTGTCCGTTTGTTGGGGACACATGTCTTGGACTTAGTACAACGACAAAACTGGATCCACGTTTTTGGGGATAAGTATGACTTGGAGTTAGTAGGACGGTAGAACTGGATCCACGTGTCTGCGGACAAAGTAGTTGAAAGTAACCCTATTAATACCAACTAACCCTAGTGTGGGTAGCCCTATAATCGTGTGGATTATCCGTTCCGTTTCTGAAAGGTTGAGAAATTGGGAGGTATGCACCAGGTCAAAGGTTTGGCTCGTTTTTGCGCGATTTTCTTTTTGACGGTGAAATTCGTGCCGGGCACACCCTTGCCTCCTGCCCCACGTGGAAATTCGAGCCTGGCCCAAAATAAGTGCTTTTGCAGTGCTGTCGCGCGCTGTACTGTACACCCGTGGCGTCAAGAAACCCTCTCAACGAGCTTGCGCGATACCATACCAATGGTGTTCGATTAGGACGCTTGTAGAATCTGTCATAATAGCGTACCATGCATGCCTTCTACCCAGCCCTATGACACAACTGCCGCCGCCCTACGCGCAGAAAGCAGGAGAGCGTTTTTTTGTAACCTAGGGGTTCGTTTTAAGAGCCAGCAACCCATAGTGACCACCGTGTTCATACCCAACGAGGCTGTAAGGATGAGAGCGCTCTGACGCGACTCATGTTTTCAACCGAATACGTGGTACCCATCTTTTTATACCTCATCCCGTTAGAAACAGAGAGCCCGGTCTGGGTGGCGAAATCGACGGGCAATCACGTTTGGTGATGGCGACTCATATGACATCCACAACCGTCAGATTTCGTCCCCCTCAAAACAGTTTTTATAGCTTCCGCGCACAGATTGTAGTAAAGACTGAACGTCTTGGCATCACTGTCATGAGTGTGTTACCACGTAGCTAGGACAAGGGGAGCCGCCAATCTACATCCTTCAAGAGGACATGCACGCCCCGTAACACGCGTGATCGGAGTATCACATAAAGCTTCCAAAGATGAGCTTCGACGAAGTCCTCGCTCTCACAGCTCTTGTAGTGCATTGTTAATTTTTAATACAACAACTCGTTACTTGGTATGAGATGACATTCTCCGGTTTCCGTGGCAACGTTGATGGTGCCCGGGGAGTTTGTTGCCGTGTTCCTTAGCATCTGGTGGCACATTTATTGCGAGGCGAGCGGCTGAGAAACCTGTATTTTGATTTCGAGCGCATTTCGTCGGAATTTATGTTTACAAGTTGTTTGTATAATGCTTCCACTCATCGGACAGATCACCATCAAGATTATCTAGATCCTTGATCTGTTGTTAGGATATGTTGCACGGGATCTGTGTCGTACAGATCTAACCAAAGAAAGATCTACTGATAGCAGGTCATTCAGACCATCGGGATTTCACGTGCAAGATTGAACGTAGGGAATCTGGGGTTTGTGGTGCGGGAATGAATCTTAATGTATTTGGAAGGCATGCTTATGATATATATAACCCCCCCCCGCCCCCACACACCCCACCTCCCCCCCCAACCCATCCCAACCCCACCCCCTCGAACACTCCACCCTCTCTTTACTCACTGATTGTACGACTTACCCCAGGATATACATGATAAACTGATGTATTATTTCCAAAACCGTCACATTTATCCCCTCAAAATAATGTATAGTTTCCAGGCACATATTGAGCTGCCCCCCCCCGCCCCCCCCCCCCCCCCCCGCCCAACCCCCCCCCCCCCGCCCCCAATAATATACTGGTGCCAAAACCGTCAGATTTATCCCCTCGAAAGGATTTATAGCTTACATGCACAAATTGCCCCCTCCCCCCCCCCCCCCCCCCCCCCTCCTCCAAACCCGCTCGCTTTTGATCAAAACCAGGCCCCCACGTCCTTCAAAACTCCGCCCCACCCCCTCACCGGTTATTCGACTTACAAGATTCACTTGATGAAAGGTTACATTTCCCTTCACAGCTGTCAGATTTTGTCCCCCTTAGAAACGGGTTTTATAGTTTCCGCGCACAGACTGACTAAAATCATCCTGTTGACCCTGATAGCTACACTGTAGTTGTAAGGGGAGTCGCCGACCTATATCCTTAATGAGGACACACAACTCGTATTACGCGCGATCGGAGTATCACACACAGCTTGCAAAGATGAGTTTCGACGAAATCTTCGATCTCACAGCTGGAGTGTATTTTCATTTTTTACAATATAGTCTAGGCCATGCAGATCATATTGACCAAAAGTCTGTCTGCCCTGACACGCATAGTCTATACATATCTGGTATATTGTTAATAAGTGTCAGATGTGTGGATGCTTCGCTCGCGCGTGCTACGGATTATATATCGTATGCCCTCGTGTTTATTGACGCTCGACGCGGAAAGGGCTTACCCATTGCACAGTTGGCCGTAGGGTGGTGGGTCACCAGCAGGTAGATACATGCATGATCTATGTATTATATCAGGGCTCCATGCCGGGGCGCAACGTGGAGCTCGTCGGGAAGGCGCAGGGCGGCTAACTACGCCGAATATTATTCCACCATCCCGATACCCCGCTGCCATGTAACCAACCTAACATTGGAAACTCCTACTATCATCATCCGTTGTCATATCCGTATCATATCCAAGCATGCAATCCACACCTCGTGAAGGATATGGGTCCGTAACTCCCTTGGTTGCTAGTAGTACCAGGATCAATATGACGATTTCAAAAAGAGGGGTAGCTGCGGAACTCGGGGAGGGGTTACGAGGTCTTTCATGGCTGTTGAGGCTTCCGTACTTTTACAGCAGTACTAGTACAGTAGACTTGTGCAACGTGTGTGTTGTCTGTACTTTGAAAAGTTTTTTCTATCCAACGGCACCATCACCTGCACACCCAGTGTCTCTCCTGATGCTTCACCCTAGAGATAAAAATCCCGAGATCACAGACCGCTATGAAACAGAGAAAACCATAACCATCTAAAAAAAAAAGGACCGAGGAACTAAAATAAAACGCCGACCATGTAGCGGGTAAAGACCACGACAAGCACAAGCCAACCAAGAAATAACACCCACCAAACACAACCAAAAGTAATCCTGAAATGAGATAAACAATGGCGGGGGGGAAGCAGGGGATACAAATAATGACCGCTGCTCGAACGAAGCAACACCAGAGAGCCAGCGCGGTCAACCAGCTGGGGGGGATGTTACGACGGTGTGGTTGGATCCATGTAGTGTTTCTTGTTAAGGCGGGGCGTTTTGGGGGAGAGAAACAACAAACTTAATCCTAGGGAAACTCGCTTCTATATATGCTGGGGAAAGCGTTCCGTTCGCTTGTGGGGCACTTGCTCTACTGCCCGTCCTAGCTGCTTCTGCTAGGTCTCAACGTTGATCTCTAATTAACCCTTTTGGGGCCCGTGCATCGAGGGGGGGGGGGGGGGACCAGGACTTTCCCCAAGCCGACCCGTGAGAAATTTAACACCTCGTGTGACGCAACCCGACCCGATCCATGACATTGCGAACACCTTCTGATCCTACCCGCGATATTTCGAAACCTCCTGACCCGATCCGCGGATCGGATCATAACCGGTGAATACCCCTGAAACAAACGACGAGGTGCGACACTACACTCTGTACATCAAGCGACTAAATATTGGCAGAACACGCAGCACTGCATGTATCAATATGCTGCGCTCTTCTGGTGACAGCTCCTTACATTGCAAGCCGGGCGCACCGACAGCTCGGGCTGGTTAGTGTGTCTGATGCTGTAATCGTCATATATCACCATTTCAACATAATAGGCTCCCTCTGAAGCTTCAAGGGTTAGTGTGTCTGATGCTGTAATCGTCATATACCACCATTTCAACATAAGCTCCCTCTGAAGCCCCAAAGGGGTTAGCAGAGCACAGAGGCGCCGACAGATAGGAGGAGAAAGAGTGTCGTCGTAAGCATTTGCACGTACCTTGTTGAGCATGGGCACGATGAGATTGGAGATGTTACTCAGGTGTGCCACGACGGGGTCATGGGGGAGCTGGTTTGATCCCGACTCTGGAAACGACAAAACGATAATGTCAAGGGGTGTCCTTATGATACATCATTCACGCCATTGGCAGAAGAGCGTACCCCCATCCGTCTCCCGTGCCTCCCGTATTCACCATGTTGAAGCATGCAAGTGAGTCAGTCTTAGAAGTAGCACTCCTTGTCGATGTGGTTGGTGGAGGGCTTCGCCACGCTGTCACCAGTGACCACCTCTCCTGATTATGCACGCAATACGCACGTTCATAACAGCTATTATTGTTTGTACGAGTACGAGCGCCGCCGACTCATGTCCGTCCCCACTCCTCACACTGACGTCGGCGACGAAAAACGGCCGCCAAAAAAGACAAAGAGCCAAAATGAATCGGCAGGTGGCGCCTGTGCCCCGCCCGTACACCGCTACCACCCTCCTCTCCCAACGGCGTGACACAAGCCGCATCGCATGTAAAACTATACCAGGTAAGGGCTACTTTTTCAGCTGGTTGGATATAAATCAGGGGTAAAAAAACACATACAAACATACACACATACGCGCGGGCGCAGGGCAGCAAAAAACTGGAGAGTCCGCGAGCTCGCGTAAACGTCTCGAACAACCTTGGTGATGGTGACATACACAAAAAAACACTAAAAACTAAATCCGCGAAAGCACCAAGCACCACAACGGGAGGACGATCCGCCCCGCCCCGCCAAAACCCCCTTCCGCCCTACTAGCTCGAGCAAATACAAGTTCCAGGAAAATGGCAACTTCCTCCCCCAACCCTCCATACATGCTTCATTACAGTATTGTACCCTAATCTCAGTCCACTCGGCTCTATTGTACTTGTGTGTACAGCTTCCCAACGCCCGATCGGATTTTTCGGCAAAATTCAACGCTGCGGAGTGCGTACCAGTACGTCGAGTAGGGACGCAATACTCCTACAATCGAGCGCAAAGCTGCCCGGGGCAAAAACAGCGACCGCACAAAAGACATGGCGTCCTTCAGAGAGAGAGGACAGTCGGTCTTGTGCCGTGGATTTTCTAAAGGAATTTTTGAAGAATTTTCCCGCCAGCGAATGAAGGCGACCGCCAAATCAGTACGTAGCATTCGCGCAAGGAGAGCGCAGAACCGGCAGCACGCCGGACTGCTATGAATCGGCGTACACCGCCTCCCGCACCCCCCCACCCCCCTATCTCTCAACGCCTATACGACGACGCACTACCATCGTGCCGCCATCAATACGCCTCAAGGCCAACAATTATAACGCCACCCGATGCCAAGCGGAGGCAGGCCAAGGGGCTGATACATCCTAAGGGCAACGCGAGGCGACAGCTTTCGCTGCAGATGCAGCGTGGCATGGATTGCATGCGCCACAACGCAAAAAAACAGCCCCTGGGCGGAAGAGAACAAAACTGTTGCTCGCTTGCTTGCGAGTACCGAGGCCCACATGGTTTGCGCTTGTCGTGCGCACTCAAATAAAGTTGCGTCACAGTACACATAGCACAGCACAGCACAGCACCAGACAAACGCGTTACCTACCTTTAACGTCCGTTGTTCGCGCCTGCACCAGAGGCATGCACGCACGCGAGAATTTAACGAGAAAAAGAACAACGTCTTCCTCCTTTAACGGGGAGCACGAAGCGAACAAAGCCGTGCTTGGATGCGCCAAGCCTCCAAGCAAACCCAAACGACCAAAAAAAAAACGCACCACCGCCGACATGACTTTAACACCCAAACGATCGATCGGAGCAAGCACTCAAAAACAAAACGCGGCATCAGCACCAATCCCTACCGCTCCTACCACACCCCATCGCGCCTGCCCCACATTCCCTAGGCCCGCCCTCAAGATCTAGACCTTAAGCCCTCGTCGGCCCCTCGAGCTACTACCCCGGCGAACGACCCCGAGTACGCCGACCACTCGATCCATTCTCCAATGCTACCGCGGGAGCAGGAGATACCACCGCGGCGGTCGCCGCCCGAGCCGCAGATGAGTTATTTCGACCGCGCGGAACCTTCCCTCTTGTCCTACCCGCACGCCTCCCCCCCCCGCCGCCGCCGCCACCGCCGGCTTGGCTGGGCGCGTCCTCCGCCTCCCCTTCAAACTCTGCCTCCGAGGTTCGCTTCTTGCCCCGCTCTTGGGAACCGCCCGTCCTTGCCCCCGCCCTCGCCCGAGGGGCCGACCCTCCCCGCCCTTCTCCCGCCATGGCCGCCGGCATCCCGTTCTCCGTTGCGGCTGCCTCATCACCCGCAACACCGTTAGCGCTACTGCGTCCTGCTCCCCGGACCCCGTCGTCTCCATCTCGAGCCACCCAGTCATCTCCGATTCCGCCGCGCCGAACCCATTCTTTTCCCTCTCCTTCGGCCGCCCTAACCAGGCACGATGACGCTGCTCCGCTGCTTCCAGCCACCTCTACCCCCACCCCCGCTCCCGCCTCCGCTCCCGCCTCCGCTCCCGCCTCCGCTCTATCGTCAACCGAACGCTTGGCAGCACTACCCCCGCTGTTGGTGTTGCCCACGTTGCCACGTTGATTGGCCGTTTTGCCCCTGTCGGGCTTCTTGGGCACTGCGGCAATTCTCCCGTTCTCCTGTCTTGACGCGTCGCGCCCCTCGCTTCCGCCATTACCCCCTCCGCCCCCCCCTCCCCCTCCTCCGCGTTTACCTGACGCCGCCACCGCGTCGCCGGTTCCTGCGTCCTTTAGCCCTTCCGAACGGTGTAATGCCTTCGTAGGGCTGCGGTATAAAGACAGGTATGATGGGGAGGGGGCGGGGGAAAGGGAGGGGAGGGTGGGGGGAGATGAAAGAAAGAGATAAAAGGTAGGAGGGTGAAGGAGAAGGAGGAGGAGGAAGGGTAGAAGGAGGAAGCGGAGGAGAAGGAGGAGGAGGAGGGGGAGGAGGGGGAGGGGGAAAAGAAGGAGGAGGAGGTGGAGAAGGAGGAGGTGGTGGAGGAGGAGGAGGAGGAGGAGATGGAAGAGGAGGGGAGGAGGAAGAGGAGGAGTGGGAGTCAGGCGAGTTGTAGGAAGAAAAGCGAAAGCGCCCCTTCCTGTACCCACGACGCCAGTCACGAGGTCTCTTCAGTCAAGGTCGCTACAGCCACCAACTAGATTGCTGCGGGGTCACAGTTCACACAACTAACCGGCAGGGCCTTCGCCGTTCATTCTGCATATAGCCGTGCACACACCATAAAAGAGACCTTGGCACCAATTTCGCGCAGTTGCTATACCAAGTACCAAGTATAGGCAGACGTCACGAACTCAATGCTCGTATAATAAAAGGCACCATAAAGAACCATCGAACGCCAGTTTCCATTATCGTCACCCGGCCAAAAAATAGTAAGCCCCCTTTCTTCGATCGCTCATGCTGGATTAGACGTCCGCTACCGCCGACCAACCAACAACGCACACGAGTTGATAACAGTCACTAATATCCAGCTGCACGGGTTCCTACACTCAGTAGCGGCAGCTATACTATCTTATGTACCGGGTGTGTGTTGTCTTCACATTAAACCGTTCTTTCTTCGATAAATACCCAACGACATCAGTACATCCAGTGTCCGTGCAGATTTTTCATCCTAGAGAGAGCCAAATCATGTGGTCACAGACTGTGAGACACCTTGCTAGACCCTAGCGACAGCAGTACTCGTATACCGGGTATATCCCATTAAACACCTGCACAGGACAAGCCCCGATAACACCGTGATGAAACTGACAGGGCATCCGGGTATCCGGCGACGATGACCACACTCCATAGTACCTCGCTACTTCCTGGCGTTTCTTGCTGGGGGCAAGAACCGAAAAATCAGAACGCAATTGGTGAGTGTGACTCCTTTAAAATAAAAACGGGTAACAAAAATATACGCCAGCCAGTGAGTTTTACCCATTTAACGGGCGATACTCAGCTTTGCAAGCTGTGTGGTATACATCGGCCGCGCGCGTTCTCTATTGCACTCCGCATCCATTCCATCCATTTGCAGTCCGCGTCTTCCATGTAGGCGTCGGCATCAATTAGTTAAAACAAAAAAAAGACAGACCGACGACGGCGAGATAATTCATAGACACCACGACGTCTCCCCGCCCCGACATCTTGCCACTAAGTTACCGTCTGGCAACCCTCCATGGCAAGACGACATTTTTCGCCGAACACTCGACAGCAGATCGCACAACATCACGCGCCGCCACGAAAACTCTTAACCCACAAAGTAAACAAAGCAAATACGAGAACAAAAAAAAAGTAAGGGAAAACACAAACGCACACGCGTCAACGAAGACCACGTACCTAGCTGTGTGTCCGTTTCCCGCCGGAGCGCGGCCTCGACACGCACCCGCGCCAGCGCCCCCGCCCCCGCCGGCGGCACCCCCTTCCCCTCCGCCAGCCCTACCGTTCTCCCCGTTAACTTCTCGCCGACAACTGTTGTCCACCCCGATCGTGCTCCCTGCAATCCCTGCCGCTGCTTCTTTACCACGCGCGTCCAAGCCTTGACCACCTTTTCTCCAGTCCGCCTCCCCTACCTTAATGCGCACCACCACCGAGCCGCCCTCCACCTCCTCCTCACCTCCGCCACTCGCTCTGCCTGCTCCACTCGCTCCGCCTCCTCCACTTCCACTTCCCTCCCCCGCCACCGCTGACGATACCGGCGGCAATTTCCCTACGGCCGTGGTCGCAGGCACCACAGCCGCCGCCACCGCTGCCGCCGCCGCCTCAAGCGCCGCCACCCTCGGGCCGTTGACAGAAGATGCCCCCCCGCACGACAACGCCGACGCGGCACCCCCTGCCCCTAACGCAGGCGTTGGTCGACGGAGCCTCCTCCTCTCCTGCAGGCGCTGCTCGTGCTGCTGCCCCTGGCCCCGAGCGAAAGCACCGCTAGGAGCCGACGCGTGTACCCGGAACCCGAAAACGCGGGGAACGAAGGTCTGCTCTGGGGGTTCGGGGACCATGCTGCCATACGTCATGAAAAACAGGTGCGGGAAGGTGGTGCCGAAGTAGGCCCCGTCAACCCCTGGAGCAGGAAAATCCCAGCACAAACAACACGTTCGCGGCAGAGAGGGTCAAGGTTAGCGTCAAGGGCAGGTGCAGGTCAGGGTCAAGGGAAGGGTCAAGGGCACGGTCAAAGGAAGGGCTAGGGTCACGGTGTTTCGGCCACAGGGTCAAGGGCGACGGCCGGTTCAAGGGCAGGGCCAAGGGAGAGGTCACGGGAAGGGTCGAGGGAAGGGTACGGTCAGAGTCTCAGCGTCAGGATCAAAGTGATTAGTCAGCGTCAGGATCAAAGTGATTAGTCAGGGTCAGGGTGACGATGAGGGTCAAGGTCAGGGTGACGATGAGGGTCAAAGTCAGGGCCAGAGTCAAGGCCAGGGTTAGCGTTAGGTTAGGGTCAGCATTCGGTCAGTGGCAGGGGCAGTGTCAGGGAAAGTGTCCGGGCCAGGACCAAGACCGTAGGCAGGGTGAGGACCAAGAGCATTGACAACTTCGTTGTGAGGGACTGTGACAGGGGTAGGGCAAGGGAGAGAGAGGGTGGCAGCGTGGGGCAACTCAGTACCGACAGCTTCTGGACGTTGTGATGTGCAGGACGTGATCCCCGTGGTCGGTTTTATCGTCGAACGCAGCGCCGTCATTTTGCAACAAGAACGCCAAAGAAGCGTCAGTGAGAGAAAACTCAAACATTCGAAAATTGGAAATTGAAAAATCGTAATCTCGATACCTTATATTTCTAGAGCTCCATAATATGCTTGTCATGGGCGAGAGAAGAGGGAATGGGAGGGGGCGAGGAGGGAGGGAGTATCGGAGGTGGAGCCGTGACACACAACGCGAACCCCAACGCGAACCGCAAGGCGAAGTGCATGCGAAGTGCAAGGCGAAGTCCTGGCGAAGTGCAAGGCGAAGTGCAACGCGAACAGCGGGACGCGAGAACAACGATCAAAACGGGACTTACTCTGAGCCGCATGTGACGGATGCATATAGACGTCCTGGCACTTGGGGCAGTAATTCTTGACCGTCTCCATGTGTGGCTCGTCTCGAACGCCCAAAGGCACCACCGGCTGCCCTCTGCACAGGAAGTGCGGGCAGTTGCCGAACTCCTAGGTCGGCAGTGGAGGCGTACCGCGCGTCGGGGGGGGGGCGACAAAGGGAAACACAAAGAGCCGAAAACATGAATTCCCGAAAAAAAAATAGACAACAGCCTGGCGATGCGGTGCATTTAAGCGGAAGGGGACATCGGAGGTAACGCTATAACAAAACAAAAACAACGTCTTCGACACGACACAGACCAAACACAGCAACACTGCAGGTCGAAGATATACCAGCATCCTTCATCCTTCATGACGTGAAATGAACACAGAAAACTAGTCGATACTATGTACAATCGTAAGCATCTATTGAAAAATAAAAGCGTAGCCAAGCTAAAACCAAAAATCAAAATACAGACGTCACTTCGCAGATTAGTCTATCAATACGAGTGCATAAAACCATGAACTCACAAATCCATAAATACCGCACCTGAAGGGTGTACTTGGCGTACATGGCCTCCAGGCCGGCGGTGGTGAGGACGTATCGGGCGTGGATGAGGCCGTACAGCGCGCAGGTCGCCTCCATCAGCTCGTGGCTCGCCTCGCTTTGGGCTGCGAAGAATAAGGTCAACATCAAGGTCAAGGTCAATGTCAGGGTCACGGTCAATGCCATGGTAGATGTATCACGTTCAGTTCAAAGGTAAAGGTCAATCCCGAGGGAAAAAAACATCCGGGTTCTTTCACACGTGATTACCCGACCCGCGCATTGGGTCAGGAGGTTCAAAATCTCGCGGGCCTTGTCCCGTCGGGTCAGGGGTCAGAAGGTGTTCGAAATCTAACGGGTCGGGTCGGGTCGGGTCGGGTCAACCTGACCCAACCCGACCCGCGAGAAAAGACCCGACCTGCGAAAAGCTCTCGATATATTATAAAAAATGAAAATACACTCCAGCTGTGAGATCGAAGATTTCGTCGAAACTCATCTTTGCAAGCTGTGTGTGATACTCCGATCGCGCGTATTACGAGTTGTGTGTCCTCATTAAGGATATAGGTCGGCGACTCCCCTTACAGCTACAGTGTAGCTATCAGGGTCAACAGGATGATGTTAGTCAGTCTGTGCGCGGAAACTATAAAACCCGTTTCTGAGGGGGACCAAATCTGACAGCTGTGGAGGGAAATGTATCCGTTTATCAAGTGAATCTTGTAAGTCGAATGACCGGTGAGGGGGGGGCGGAGTTTTGAAGGACGTGGGGGCCTGGTTTTGATCAAAAGCGAGCGGGGTTGGAGGGGGCAAAAAAATTTGTGCGTGGAAGCTATAAATCCTTGTAAGGGAATGAATCTGACGGTTTTGGAGCTCTCGATATATGTATCAACGCCACGGTCTAGGTCAAGGCCAATGTATCAAGGTCAAGATAAACGTCAAGGTCGAGGTCAAAAGCCCATGCGTTACCCCGTACAAAAAAGGTGCACCCTGACGTTTTTAGTGGTTCTATTGATTATCAGACAGTTTCGGAAAACGTTCTTCTTTCCAGAATGAAACTATTTCCGGAATCACAGGAAAAATACGCGTTTCGTTCGGGTTTAGCTCCCAAAATCCATAACCAGCGGAGTTTCAGGGGCTCTCGTTCTGGAATTCAACTTTCGGTTCAAAGCAGAATGAACAGGGCCCACGACGTGATGTATCGGTGTTTTACTGTGGAGAGTGGTCTGATATGAATCACGCACCACCCAACACACACGGCACACCCACCAACAAGCAAAGCACACCGCATACCAGTAGCTAGCCACAGCAACAGCTGCAGCAGCGAGACACGTATGCAGCAGCAGACGGCCGCAAGGACGTGGGTCCCCTCCTCCAAGGTTCGAATCGGTGCTGGAACGTCACATCGACAAAGGCGAGGAGAGCTGGGAGAGGTGGCGGTGCTGGGTGCTGGGGCGAGAGGCTCGCCGAGATGTCCAGATATAGGACTAAGACGCACAAGAGCCATCGCACTTGCGGGAATCGTACTTATTCGCCGCGCACTGCTGCTGCGTGTTGTTGCTGCTGCTGCATGATTTGTTGCTCTGGCAGCCTCGGCACAAGCCTGTGGTAGGCAGGGTCGAACATTTCGCGACCTACAGGACTAGAGTACGTGTAGTTCAACACATGAAAAACCTGGCGCCGGGGACGCGAATTCGCACACACAGCTATGTAGCTATGTGGGAGTTGGTTTTGATTTTTAACAACCAGTACTACTGATGATAGAGCCACTGCCTTCTTGCATGTTCGATCCGACCTCGGCTACGTAGGTCCTGGCCACGCGCTGCTGCTACTGCTGCGTGCTTCGTCGAACAGACAATCTGGTTAGCTGTGTAGCTAGCTGCCTGCTGCTGCTTTCTGCTGCTCGTTCGCTCGGTCGAACGCAAAACACAGAAACAAAAAAGTGAATCGTTTATGTTTCAGCGCATCACATATCAAGCGCCGCGACCCTGGCTTGCCCGCGAAAACGCGTTGGCCGTCTCATGGGCCGGGTGGACGTCGTCATCGCCGTAGCATCAGTACACCACTTGTCATGGGCCGTGGCGCGCGCCCGCCCGTGAGAACACGTGGGTCACCTCATAGGCTGGGCAGAGCGGCCCATATAACGCCCACATCTCATGGGCGCGGCCCGGCCCGGGCCGTCATTTTTCGAGTCAACGGGCCGCGACTCCGCCCGGCCCATCAAGCTTTCAAATCATGGGCCGCGGCCCAGCCTGACCCATCAATTTTTCAGATGATGGGGCCGCGGCCCGACCCGGTCCATCAATTTTCCAGATGATGGGCCGCGGCCCGGCCCGGCCAATCATATTTTGAAAATTTGTCGGCCCGGCCCCGCCCGGCCCACCACATTTTTGAAAACCCTCGGCCCCGCCCGGCCCGGCCTATCACATTTTCAACACTCTCGGCCCGGCCCGGCCCGGCCCGGCACATGGCAATTTTCAGATCGGCCCGGCTCGGCCCGCACTTTCGGCCCATGACATGTCCTGATATATCCTGATATATACCTGGCGTTTAGGCTTCATCAAACCAGAAAAGAGTGCCAATGGTCACAAAAGGTACACTAAAAAAAAAAGTACATCTGGTCACTACGCAATCAAAAACGGATGTGCACACGCTGCGTGCGAGTAAAAAAAACACATCATAGGCACTTCGATAGGCCAGAGAACACCTCCGTACCTGCTTTTGCCAAAAACATATCGTACCAGGTGCATGTTTCCGTCCAACAATCTCCCATATACATTTGAAGTTTAAGCTCTCTACCCTGTCTGGCTTTCAACTGCTGTTGTTGCGCTACTTTCAGCCAAAATCAGAACCCATGCTTTCTCCCCCCCCACGGCATCGCCAGAGCGTGACGTCGCCAGAGTGTGCTACAACTTGCGCAAAACCCACACGCCCCGCGCGTCGGCTTGTGCGACTGCTCCTGGCTAAAGAGGAAGCAGTTTTGAGGCCAGCAAAAACAGATATAACACTGTTCGAAGTAAAGTATACTATTATTAACCCTTTTGGGAGCGAGCTAGAAATATCATATTAATAGCTAATAAAAATAGAAACCGGCATATCATACAACAAGTGCGGTCTTGTCAATGGTCTACCAAGAGCGTGCAGCAGCACACGCCATATTAATAGTGCTTACGCACAGCGCACAGATCATGATCTATCAATAGGTGATTCAGATGCTATATCTGTCGTTACTACATGCTGTCCGGGATCTATGCAGTCCATATCCACTCCCCAAGAAGCATATGCTACTCTAGGTTCTTCACATTATCCGGCTCACCCCCGGCAACATGATGATCTATCGGTCATGCAGATCATACAGACCAGGAATAAGTCTGCCCTGAACGGCACAGATCATACATATCAATAGATCATGTAGATCATCAACCGCGATCTGTTCTGTCGGTGTGTGAATACTTACAGCAAATTACAAAATTACAGTGCATCAAACTCTTCGTGCGCGTGTGTCGTGCAATATACTTTTTTTTTCTTTCTTTTTCTTTCTTTTTTTTTTTCCTCCGGCAGATGGGGAAAAATAAAGCTTGAGCTTACCACACTTCCACGTATTTTCATACGCGTCGTGTGTCGATTAACTCAGTTGCTTTCGCAACCCAGCGCTAGCTGGCGCGTCCTTCGGATCCCACTATAGCGATAGCGTGAGCTGTCCCTATCAGCGGTCCTCGTTACAACCCCGGCGGCGCAAGCTATAGTTGTATACGGATGCGTGGGTATGTCGACCCGGCCTGCCCCCTGAGGGTCAGGTTCGGTATATTTTACATAACCCAACGTTGCACATTGGGCACATCCTCTACGCCAGCAGCTCGGGCTGCTTCACGTGACCGTTGCTGTACCGTCATGTTTGATGGTCTATTAATAACACTATCGTGGACAAGTTTGTCCTCTCAAGGCCCCAAAAGGGGAAATAAAGCAAGGAGGTTCAATTGTAAGCAAATAATAACCGCACAGAGAAACCGCATCGAGTAAGAAACAACCAACCGCTACGAGAGTCACCCCTCCACCATTTGCAAACATCATCCCACACTATTAGTAAGTATTCTGTCTCAGAAAACGTCTGGCGGAACTGAACGTACGTTTTCGGGGACACATTACTTGGAATTAGAGTTGGACAATTTTTGCAGTTGACGCGTGCTCCGATAGAATCACTGAGTATCACTGTTTGGAGCCGACTTTGCCGCAAATCTGAGTTATCATCAATGTAGGATAAAGTGCGGAAACAGGGGAACTCGGTTTGGCCCACGTGTACTTGCCAGTATTATGAGAAGGGAGAAATAAAAAACTGCTCAAAACGCTACTTTCGACCCTATCCCTATCCCTATCCCTATCCGTAACTTTAACCCTTACCCTACCCTACCCTACCCATACAGACAAAATCCGACATTTTTCTAAGTTGTTGAAAATTTGGTCGACCACGATAAGCTCATACAGCAGTATGTATATGCCAAATATTCCCCGATTTCCATACTTGATCCATAGCTCAAGCCCGGACGCGTCGTGAAGACTACCGGCTTTTTGTCAAAAACATGTGCGACGAACGGGGCTCCTCAACTACTACTATTACCTTTTAGTGTAGTATACTCAACGAACATCTGATATATACAATGCCCAGTGTCGCTGTATTTTCATACGGTATCATTCCATGTGCAAGCGTCCCCTTCGGCATGTGGTTGGCTTCAAATACTGGATGTAGTTGCCTTCAAATACCGGGGGTGTCGCAAGTTGCAAAGGAGGGGGGGAAAGGAGAAACTCTTCAAAACAACTAAAAACAACAGCCAATAGCCACCGCGCATAGCCACAGCGCAAGTAACCTTGCAAGTAACAGCGACCAGCCTAGACGAGTTTATAGCTTAGCCTATACAATATATACCTAGGCCGTGTTCATCCGGTTGAACGTTCAGCTGTAGTCACAATCAGGCTTTGGGTCCGGTACAAACGTCCTGAAACGAGAAGCGTCAGCAAGTTAAGAGAGTGCACCCTTGCACCCTTATCGTAGCACAGCAGTACTATTAATAGTACAATTAGTGACACCTCTCATGGGGTTAACAAGGCGGAACGCCTCGTTTTGAAGGGTTGTAAAAAACTTTCGCCCGGTTCTCGGAACGAACAGGTAATGAGCTACATACTGCTGCTGTGCACTACCAACCATCTTGTCAAAGCTGGGCCAAAAGTACCGGCAAGTACAGAAACACTGCTGCTGTTTTGATAGAACAATGACGTAGCGGGGCATTAATTAGCAGCGCAACAGCCGGGTTAGAATATATGATTTGTGCAACAGCCGCAAGAAGGCGTGATGCACGTGTTGCACGCAGCGCAATACGTGTTTTTCGCCGCTCAACATTGTTCGTCGCAGGCGGATTCAAACCCTCAAGGGGCGTAAATCTCAAGCTGATGCTTAATCGTCAAACGAAAAAAATATCGTCAGCGAAGGGGCAGTGCTTTTCGATGATGACCTTAGTAATGTTGGGCGGAGGTAACCAACACAGCTCATTGTATCATGTTTTGGTTTGACATACAACATCGTTGGCTGCTGCAGTGATACGATAGTGTTATACACCGGGGCATGTGATAACGAAAGCGAGCTTACTGCGGGGACGAGTGCGAAAATGGAAGCATAAAGGTGGGGGACGGGGGCACGACTGGAGGGGGGAGGCTATTTTTTCGGCGCCCTGTAAAAGAGGTGTGTGTGTGTCGTCTTCGGCCATACCGGCCTAACTTGAGCTTTACTGATCATTGATGTGTTACTCCAACCGTGGAATAACATGTAACGGTCATAAGAGACTGGGAATATGACCGACTACATATAATATGATAAGGCGCAAGAAAAGCGAAAATATATATTTTCTTCGTATTATTCATTGATCAAGGGTCCATCTACCAAGCCGAGTGTCCAGCGATGCTGGCTCCGAGCTCCTACCGTTGTACTGACTTTGGGAGTGTAGGTGTGAGTAGCTCGCTTCTTTGCGATGGGATTCCCAGGCATCCTGATGCATGCTTCTGCGAGGTGCGGGGGCGGGGGGTGTACTCAGTTTGTGCATGGCCGTAGTCGTATGACCATAGACCCTCGCATCCCTACTATGCCGGGACGGAGCACATCGGGTTTTCACCAACCTGGTAGACATTGCTTGCACCAAGCGCGAAGCGCCGTGAGGTTTCGGCGGGTCGCATGAAGGATGAACTGCATCGTTCCAAGAACCGCTCGTAAGACGAACTTCGGAACCTTGTGCCTACTTTCTTGCTTATGGATGCGAGGTGCGGGGCGCGTCTAAACGCACTCTGGTCAACGTCTTTTAGGAAGTAAATTACGCATGTATCCTTTTATTCTGCCCGCCCCTAGGCGACCTGCAGGGCTTGTACGCGCCTGCATCGAGGCGAGCAACAGGCGCCCAACCACAATTTAACGCCTTGGTCGGTTGTCAAACACTATCGTCTGATTGTTACTTTGACCAACCCGCCCCAACCTGAAGCCCTACTCTAGCCCTAATACCTAACACCGATCGCCACCTCGACTTGCCACGCCCGCACGTGACGCGCGGTCGGCTGCGCGTTTGGGGGTAGCTTTGGCGACAAAGTCGCACGAACGGTTTCAAAACAAATTTATTTCTGATACTTGCACAAGCTTCTCCTTCGGGATGTGGTTATCATGTTATCATAGCTTCAAATCCGGGGGGTGTCGCAAGTAGAAAAAGGGGGGGGGAAAAATGAAATTCAACGAAAAGAAAAAGAATCTCTCGGCAAGTAACACCGACCAGCGCAAACGAGTTCAGGGTCTATGTTCATCGCTGCTGCCGGTAAAAACAAGGCAAAACAGATCCGAAATATACCTTATTTAGGCTTTAAAGTATCCAGGTGTACCTGTTTTTGCGCATTTAGTTACGATTAAATTTGCACATGTGCACACGCTACCCCCCCCCCAATATTGTTGTCCCGATATGTTCTTGGTCTTGAGTTTGTATTCATAAATACCACACATCAGTATAGCGACCGAAAAAAACACCTCTTCATTCGGCTTGTATATACCATGAGCGACTACTGCCGTAGTAGTACAACTATCGCCATGCTACGAGTACCTGCGCGCGTGTGGCACATATCATATCTGGTTTGATAAAACTCCTTAGTGGGTACCAGGTATACAGGTACACTGCAGTGCGGAAACACTCTTTTTTCTTCTTACCCCCGCCGTTAGAGCTGCTTCGTGCGGCCGATGCCGTTATAATCGTCATTACTATTCGACATATTTTTCGCCCCCGAAAAAGTTTAGTCTATTAACAACAAGAAAACGTGCGCGAATAAAGAAAAACAGGCCGAGATTGGCACAAATTTCTTGAAAAAAGCAATCCCCGGCCAGACCAGGACCAGCATTCCTGTCTCACTACTAATATTAATAGTAGACGGCGCTTGCTCTAGCGTATGTGCTCTGATATGATACGTCTTTTTTTCTGCCCCTTCTACTTTTTACTCTTCGCACTTTTCTTTCTCCTGCCTCCCTGTAAATAGATGTACGAGTAACTCAGTTCCGGGGTTATTGCACAGACTCTTGTCCCCCCTCCCCGACTACGGTGCGCGCCTTCGTTTTTATCGCGAGAAAACTGCAGCTTTTCTTCCCTCATCGACTCGCGTCGACTCGCGCCTACCCACGCTGCTATAAAAGGCTTTCAGCAGTCGATTCCCTTGATTTCGTGTATCATACGAGTACAATGAAGATACGTTCTGTAGGAGCACAGGACATTCTTGCGGCATTGCATGTGTACGCCGGTATTATTAACAATAGTACCATGTACCAGGTATGCCAGGCAGTAGAAGTGGAAGCATACAGCAGCACCAGCGCATGGAGGCATCAAACATTCACCGCAGTGTTATTGTTGGGCAAAGCTTGCAGCAACCAGGCCTGATCTTATTCCGGTATCATCCAGCAGGGCCGACACAGACACGGTGCCCGAATCCCTCATTCCGAGTCAAACTGCAAATTAAATGGAAAAAAATCGGCATTCGACTTGCCCACACCCATTCCCATTCCATTCCCCCTTCACGTTTTGTTGAGGTCGGGGCTCGGGACCTCGGGCAGCATATATATGAACGAGCACAGGTTGTACCGCGACTACAATTCATCGGGGGTCCCTAGTAAATAGGACCTACGGTGGAGACAAAAACCTATATATTCATCTATTTTTACTAACAATATTTGGTCCTATTTACTATCGTCCTCCGTAAAATACCATATCATACTTGTATGTTGTGGAGGAAAAAATATAATATGATACCCAGTCAGGGAGATTCGAACAAAGATCAAACCCTCCGAGGCAGCACAAGATGCTCCTGGTGTGACACAAAAAAGCAACATCCACCACCACTACCACCATACCACCACCCTCCACCCAACTACCCACCCCCACCTACCCTTACGTGCCTCCCTGCCAAGACTAAGATTGACCCTCAGAGCGGAGCACTAATTAAGATTGATCTTATCCTCTTTTGAGACCGGAGCAGGGGCATCATCATCATGCCAGAAAATAAAGTTTGGTGTTGCAAAAACGATGCGCCAAAAACCTCCAGCAAGACAACCAAGTCAAACGAGGATAGTTTAGGGTGGGACCTAGAGCGGACGCGCTGCATTCATCGCAAAGCGTGTGGGCAACGCTGCGCAAACGACGCCTGTCCCGCCCTCGCTAGATGCGAGGATCCGGGTAGCTGATCGAAACCCCTGTCGTCAGAAAACAAGAAAGCGCAAAAAGAAGGAGGAGAGGAGGAGGGCACACCCGACCGACCAGACCCGCACGGCCAAGCCAAATCAGGGCCGCATTCGACCGAAACCATTGGTACCCTTTTCGGCGAGCACAGCACACCACACTCACATACGCGATCGAGGATGACATCCAAGCTGTCGTTGATGCTGGGCACCCAGTGCCGAAGACCGTACAGGTTAAACCCGTCCTCGATGTAGCTGCGGTCCACCTCGCAGAACATCTCGTGCCCCTCGAGCCCACAGAACCACTGAATCCATGTCTCGTCCCCTTCGTCAGAGGAAGAAGTGTCGGACATCTAACTACAGCTACCGATCCAGTGCCTGTTAGACGTCCGCAGGTCTACAGCAGCACGCTCGCACACGTTGTACAAGCAATTAGGGTTTTGAAAATGTTTGTTTTTCAGCTCGCAACACACACAAGAACAGCAGCGACAACAACGACCTGGCAACCCAAGCCTCGCTGCTATCTCGCGATTTGATTGGCCAATTTTTCGAAGATTTTGCCGAAATCGTCTGGAAATCGTGACCTGCCCGTTTGTAAGAACGCCTCGCAGTATATATAACTATCTGGCTTTTTGGCTCTTGTTTCTTGTCGGCTGTTGGGCTGTTGGGCTGTTGGGGCCGGCTGTGGATATCTACATTTTCTAAAGACCAACTGCCACTATATGGGCATGATGAGCATGTACTGCTGTACTCGGCTGATAGTGATGCCGTTGCATGCACCAGACACACATACCCTAGGATGATCCGATATATATATGAAGCACACGGTAGCGAAATTCCCGAGCGCCGTCTGCGTGCGTACAGAAAGACCCTTTTCGGTAAAAAAAGTGATCGGCGTGGTAAATACGCACCATGCAAACGAAATTACGAAGAAAAAACTGTCTGTTTCGTTCAGTTCTTCGCGCATAGCCCCCTACTCCGTCACGTCGCATACGAGCATGGGTCTTCCACCTCTCTGCCCAGAAACAAATCAATGCAGCGGTATTGATAGTACAAGGCAACGATACAACCGCGTGTGCTCGCGTATTGATTGGTGCAGCAGCAGCTGCTAGCTGTCAAGTACCAGGTAATCATTAATGGCTCCCGCAGGAAACAAACAGGAAACCTGAAATCAGAAGAAATCAGTATCATCATGTCAGGCTGGCTTTCTTATTGTGAGCGAGCGAGAAAGCATAGGTTCTTATGTGCCACTTTCTGATATCTCCTGGTGCCGAACTGTCTGGCGACCGCGGCGTCTTGAGTTAGGCTAGCCAGAGGAGGAGAACGAATTGGCCAGCGCTCAGGCCTAGCTAGCACCTCTTCCTTCAAGTTTAGGGCTAACGAGTTATTTTGTTTGTTGTTGCTTGTTCTTACGTGGATGTTTTTTTTCCTCTTCTGGGTGCTGCAGTGGTAGCTTAAATTTTGGCGGGCGATTCCTCTGGCGCTCGATTTCCACAAAGGCTTGTACGTGGCGTCAAGAGCAATCATCTTTTATTTATTTCGGCTATATCACTGCTCGTGACAGATCGTGATCACAGCAGCCGTGGCCCGTCTTACTCCTCTGCTCACGAGGAGGGAATCGCACGTAATTTTGTCCTTGTGAACTTCCCCCCAGCGGCCTTTGACCCCTGGTGGGTGTCCGTATGAACGGTCTGTTGTTGCTCTCTTGTTGGGACGCCGTATTAGGATCGGCTGGCGCTGGCATTCACCGTCCGCCGCGATCGTCGAGAGTGCTCGCCTCGAGTGAGGCTTGACGGCCCCACAGCTCCTCCTCCTGATGAAAGGAAATTTTGCCCCCCCCCCAATAGAAAGAGTATATTATATAGACCCCCCCCCCCCCCCGAAGGCGCACCCGCAATAAACGCGCGTGTCGTCGATCCTGTCAAGGCTTCCATATTCACCCTGCTCATTGCCACTGTTTCCCTGACCTCCCCAGCGACGCCGATGCCTGATTGAATGCCCCCCCCCCCAACCTCTCCCTACCTTACGATACGATAACGCTGCCGAGGCTCACGGTTCTTTGACGCTTCTTGCCCCGCACGGCCACAGCGCGTAAGCTCTCTAGGGCGCTATATCGCCCCTACGTTCGCTAACCAGTCCATTTAGTCATTTGGCAACGCTTCCTTCAACTACTGAGGTCCCGCAGCCCTCCCGGGATCTACCACCACCCTCGATCATCCACGGGGAGGTCAGCCCCTCCTTCTCTCGATACCAATTTACCGACGCCGCTCGCATTTAAATGAATCCCAGACCGCCCCCTCGTCAGCCCCTGCCCCCACTTGACGGAGCGGCAACAGACTCAAGCCCCCCAACTTATCGTTTCTATGTTTTTTGTCACCCACAACCTCTCGTGCAGCTGAAATCAACCATTGCTTGACTTCCAGATGCGTCCACCGCCACAACTCCGGTGTCCTGTCGCAGTAACCTTCCCGGCGGCTTCTACAGCATGGTGTGGTCTTCCATCACAACTAATGCAAGAAGAGGCCTTGTTCCAAACGATCACATGCGCTGGATCTTTCTTCCTTCCCCAGACCATCCTCCCACTGTGCTCGAACGCTCTTCTTGAGCCAGTCGCTGCCGCTAGAGTACAGGGCGCGATCATCTAGCAGAAGGGAGTAGCACTGCTTCTGACCTTGTCGCACATTGTTGACGGTGCCGGAAACAGAATTTTATGCCCTTGCCGGTTCTTGCGCCGGAACTCAGCACTGTCTGTTCGGCGTGCTAAATCTCGGTACCCCCCCCGCCAGAGGATGGGTATAGTGAAGGGTACAACACGTCGGCTGCTGTGCACCCGGGTGGCGAAGCTGGCCCCGGTCTCGAGACTTCTCTCAATGGAAGGGGTCTTGTTATTGAAATGGACTGGGATCTTTCCGTTTATTTTTTCTCAAGAGCGCCTTCTTCCGATGCCAGCTGCACCAGATGACCGTCTCCTGGCTGCGAAGCTTCCGAATGCTTACCCGGATCTTGCCGGGGGCATGCCAGGCGCGGACGCCCATGGGTTATTACTCGTTACAGAGCTTAGGGTACGCCGCACGACAGCGATGATCACCCCCCGCACGACAGCGATGATCACCCCGCACGGCAGCGATGATCGATCTCTCTTGAACCTGCCGCCTTACTTCGCTTACATTGTGTGCCTAAGCGTAACAATAGGGTGTGCGTTTCTTGTGGCAGTAAAATAGGTGCCGTGAAATCGTACAACGGCAGCAAGCAGTGTGTCGAAGTGACGTGCTGAGGATATCGGGTTGTGAGTGCATGTTCCAGTGAGTGACGATTGCCTGAAGGTTTCTTAAATTGAGATGTGGAGCATGCGCATGATTTATCTAATGTTTGTATTGTCGGGAAAGTTCGGCAGGAGAAGAAAATAAATAATCTTTCAAGTATGATTTGAAAAGCGCAAAAGATGAAAGATTGTCTTGGAAAACCGTCTTTATGCCGCAGACAACCCAGCCATTGGCCGTAAAAAGCGCAGAATAAATGCGTCGTGTATATTTTAAGAGTCGTCTCAACCCCTTTAGAGCTCTACAATTGCTCCCTATACTAATCCCGAGTATTTCCCCCCCAAAATGGGTTTCCAGCTGTCAAGGCGTTAATCAAGTACACGAGAGGACACATCCTACGGCAGAGGTGCACCGTGCTTTAGCTCAGACGCCTCGTTTGAGGAGCTCGATATGATCTATCTGTGATATGATCTATCTGTGACATGAACACCCCAAACAGGTTTGAGAAAAATGAAAGCGCAACATCCCGATGTACATACAGTCCCATGGCCTAGGTAGTAGGTGTTGAAAAAAAATAATTGCAAAAACAAGAATGACTTTCCGATGGTTTCGGGTATACCCATTCCCCTACTCCTAAAGATGGTATCTCACGTAGTCTAAATAATCCGAGTGTTTTGTCCCCATGTCGGGACTTTGCTGTGCTAAAAGGGTGTTAATGAACGACCCCCGCCATTCAAACAAATTTTTCAGAAGCGAAAAATGTGCTACCCGTCGTATCGTAGTACGCGTCGGAGCAACGCATAGCAGCGCTCGGTAACGACGTACAGTGCACTTGAGAGGGGTGTGATCACGACGGCATCGGCCACACGAAAAAACTCGGTTCCCGGGGTATGGTACGGTCGGGGATATCCATGTGTCCACAAACTGCAACGCGAGGACGTAGGTGCACCACGTTCGGGCCTCGTGATATCAACTATTTTTTATTTACAGGGGAGCAACATACAGGAGTAATCAGGACCAGATGATGTGGTTAGTAAAAAACAGTGGAATATTCTAGTTTTTTTTCTAATAGTCTAGTGGGTCCTGATTACCATATGGTCCTCCGTCAATAACTGCACTTTTAAAGGTACTCTTGGCACGCTTTTTTCTCCGAACAAGGTAAACGAAACCGCACTTTGCCGCTTGTTAGGTGGCCATATACCATAGCTGGAGCCCCATTAGGGTTAGGGTTTGAGCACGCTGACCGCTGTCAAGGTTGGCGAACTCGTCGCTAACACCAATACTAACGTAGCACCCTATACTTTAGCCGGCTTGGCGCACAAATGGGTATCCAACGCCAGCGAAGCGCATTATTCGCCGTGGATAGGTGAGCCCCACAATTGATGTACAGCCCGCAAAAAACAGCAGTGGCCGGCCAAAACTACGCTGCTGTGGTTACTGGTATTATTACAACAGTGGAACTGAGGACCAGCGTCCGCAGCAGCGTCATCAATGAGTTTTCGATGCTTGATGGAAACTAGCGATGCTCTCACGAGAGAGCATAAAGAAGAGCAAGGAGCTGAAACGGTTGCTCCAATACAGGCACGGCGTGTTCCGGGCATAATACACGCTCGAAACACGATATCCAACGAGTGTGACGCGCCAACCTTAAGAGACATGCATAGCGCGAAACCAGCCCCTGCCCGAACAATCAGCGTTTAATGAGTCGAAATGGCAGGCGAACCCGAGCATCCCAAGGATCAAGGTTGGTTAGGGCGAGCATCACCCGCGCCGACCAAACTGACCAAACAGCCCCACCAGCGTTGCCCTTAAAGTGGCTGGCGCGCGAACGAATGAAATAAACCAACACCCTAGGCTATGGTAGGGGTCATCATTGGTCACTTTTAGGGTCTCTTCTTGTTGCAACGGCTCACAAGCCGCTGGCAAAAGCAGCGCCCCTGCTTCTCTGCGCTTATCAGATTCACTACAAGCACAGCCGGCCATGGACTGTTTTGTTACGGTGGACCAGCCGCCTATTTCCAAGTACGGCGTTGAGTGAGACACAAAAGAGTCTAAATTCGGAAGCGAACGAGGGGATACCCCGCTACCGTAGCCACAGTATGAAAGCGCAGCGTCTTTCCAAAAAGCCGCAAGGTCGGGGACGAGAAGTGATCGTGCATAGATCTGAACACGCATTTACTGGATACGCGCACACAAGGAACCAAGTCAAGCATCAACTACGAAAACGCGGCCATGAAATTGCCGTGTAGAAACGTTTCACAAAACAACAAAAACCGACCACAAGCAAGTCAACAAAGCGCAACCAGTCCATCTATGGGAAGACCACGCTAGCGTACGAAGAGGGGTTTGGCAGTTTGAATGGAGTGGCCCACTGCTGCCTTCCTTCGGGTTTTTCAACTGGTCCCCGATTGATTGATCATTCATAATGCCAAAAATCTCGGCTCACGCGTACATACGTGCTCAACTGTTTTTTAATATATGTTTTCTTAGTACAAACGCCTGAACTAAAGGGGCGAGGACACAAACAACGCATCGTCGCCACCTGCCCTAAATGCTTCGGCACTGATTCAAACGCCGCGACACGCAACCAATGATTGCTACACAAACAGCCAACAATGCTGCAGTTGCGGTTGTTCCTGTCTCTTGCACTCCCAACTTCAGCCGCATACTCTTGTACACATTATAGATCGCGAAAAAGACATAAAAAGAAGAAGCCCAGATCGTCCAAAACATTGCCCCTAAACTTCGAACTTACACGCACACGCGAGCTGTCGCCCCTATGATCGATACTGTGGTCAAAACTTCCCCGCGAGGAAAAAAAAGAACACACAAAAAACACCAACACCGAATATTACGTGCACTTCAGCTTGCTCGCTCCAATGAAAAAAAATCACAAGCGCGCGCACTCACTCAACGCACAACGGCATGAAGCATACACCAGACATAACGCGATAGTAAAAGTGCTTATCTACGAACAGCCGTACGTAGTAGAGCTCATACTGATGAGGAATAAGACATACTGAAGCTGACAACGAGGAAAGTCAAGGAATCATTCATCTCAACAGTTCGTATAGTGCAGCAGTGGTGGCTCATGCTTTGGCTCCGAGGTATTGCACGATCTTGGGCTCGCTCATTACCCTCTGCACGAGAGCCGACAGGAGAGGGTAGGCGTCGACGATCGTGGCAGGGATGCCGTCGAGAGCGCCGGTCTTGAGCCAGTTCAGGCGACAGACCACGGCGATGTCGCCAATGGACAGCTGCTCAAAGCAAACAAATACGCACGATGAAACGGAAGGCGGAGGGGGGAGGGGGGGGGGGGCTCTGGTCAGAGTCAGGTTGTACATCAGTGACCAAATTCGGCTTGACGCAAGCTCGGTAGCAATACGCCACCCTATGCTAAAGGTGCTCCCAAGTATCTTGAATCTAGACGGCCTACCGTCACAGGTCTACATTGCCTTCTCCCGAGTTTTGTCGGAAGTAGCAGCTTTGATTTGAATTGACCATCGACCAGCGCGGTAGGTGTAAAATAATATGTATTGACGCACGCGAGAGGGACACCAAATACAACACAGGTTTTGTCGACCCCCGCCCCCCCCCGCTCCGAGCGTACACGCCTCTGTCAAGCCAAGCTTGACCTAAATTGGCGACTGCATATGATGCTGTGGTATTATTACGATTGTGAAGTGTAAACAACACTTAAAACCGCGAAAAACATGACCCGCCATTCCAGTTTACGAATATCACTCTTATTTTTGTAATTCGGCAATGCGCCACTAGAGCTTCAGCAGTGATAACTCGATCACCCTTACGATACTATTGATCTACATTTCAGGCCTGCTCGCGAATTGTCTATCTCCGATAATAAGACACTTCTACTATTAAAAACAGCGTTCAAACGTCCAACTACTAATATATGAACGTTCAACCGACACGTGCTGGATTGAAATTTGAACCGCACATTTTCGAATGTCAACCCAAAATATCATGCTTACAAACAGCGAAACAGAGAACTAAAATTGTCTCGTATACGACTTGGTAAAAAAAAACATACCTGGCAACATCTAAATTCATCAACACAGACACCCATGCGCACGCAGCTAACAGGGTGTAAAAGGAACCCTTGTCGCAACCATTGTGGCTTACGTACAAAAACCGTGTAACTAGCATGAATGCAAAACAAACAACACAAAAAATCAGCACACGAACCTTGCCACCGGCAAAGTAGTTGCCTCCCGCCGCCTTCAAAGCCCTCTCCAAATTGGCGAGCCAACTGCACATATATGCATAGCAGCATTACATTAGGAAGAAAAACAGGGTGACGAACAGGAGGGGAGAAAACGTGAGATCTACGTGCAATGCAGTACTACCCTTTTCTTTGCATTCACAATCATTCAATAACAAGGGGACACGGTCAGCTAACTTCGGCCAAAGCGTTGTGTATACTTCGCATAAGGCTAGAAAAAACCCCACAAAATCAGACAGGGAAAAAAGACCGTTGTCTTTGTTTGTACGAACGAAAACACTTCAGTTTCAGGAGGGTCAGCATTTTCTCAGCCACTTCCCTCTTCGAGATAACTTGCGCTTTCCGGCATTCAGCATTTGACATCTCGCCGGCTGATCAGGACTACTGCGGGCAACATAGGACAGGCCGATCGCTGCCCGTCCACTATTACTCGCGCTACACCTAGATATATTATCACGATCGAACACCGACATCTTTATACACATGGACGTAACAACCGAATCATCATTGCTTCGCTGCTACCGATACTCACATCAGCGCGGGTAAAGTACCAAGAACGAACACCGCCATTTATACGTGTCGGTCTACCCGCGGAACGGACGAAACAATCGAATCGCTTGTACTCACGTGGGCAGGTAGTTATCCGTCAAGTTTTTTCGCAGTTCCATCTGCAAAATAAGGAGCATCGACAAACGGCATTGACAACCGCAAACGACAAACAAATAAATAGAAAGAAACGACGGGGTCATTAAGTGCTCTGGTCAGGGAGGACAAAGCTACATTTTATCCGTCTGATCGTAAATAGAAGGAAGTAGCTAAAATGAACATATGTGGGGAAAATGAATGTGGGGAAAGAATTGGGGAAATGGTTGGCAGCGGATCATAGGGGAGATGCTACTGCTTCATGGAAGGATATTCGATGTAGGTCGGAACGGCATCTACGCTAGATTATTGTCGAAGAGCAATATAATATTGATAATACTAATACTAACACTAATAATAAAAGAAAGAGCGATAGTTTTCGTGAAAATACAGCCAGTGCATCATAAAGTGTCTTACAATTACAGTCGGACTGACCGGTACCTGCTGTGTGCATGATATCATGTCTGCGGGAATTCATAGATAGTAGACGCCATGTATCGGAAGAAAGGTAAGGGGGAGAGGAGATGTTTCGATAAAAAAGTAGGGCGAGAGCAAAGACGTGTTCATATTAATTCGAACAAGATCAACGTCGGTAACCGAACCACTTTCGCAAAAAAAAAAAATGGTGTTGGGCTGATGCTTCCAATTCCGCTGCATGCATGGTCACGTGCTGCAGAAACGACGGAAGGATCAGTTATTACTCGTATACCTTTGTTGTTGTAGAGGAACGCATACATCACATCGCACCCATGTGGTACGACTCCTGGCATTGTAATCCCATGCCTCAACCAAGCAGCGTCTCATGCTATCAAGCTATGAAGCTACGAAAACAATCGTCAGTTATTCATCGTCCCGTCTTCCCCTAAATTCCCTAAACGATTAATAATACTAAGAGGATAGCGGGTAAAAACGATGGGACCGGGGGTACAAATAGAGGGTGCGGCGGGGGGGTGATTGATTGGAGTATTTCGAGGAGGGGTCAAAGCCGAGGGAGGGGGAGGGGTGAAATTTCATTGTCATGCATAGCCGTAGTCTCATCATGCCATAAGCCCTCGAAAAAATGGGGGTGGGCATGGTTCACGTATTGTACCTTCTTCGAGGGGTCCGGTTCGTGGATCGAGGGGGCAAACACCATGTGCATGTCGACCACGGCATCCATCGCTGCGTCGGCCATTGCCGCTTCGATCGGGTCAGCCGAGTAGAGGCCTGGAGCACGTGGGGGGACATCGACGTCGCAGCAGCAGTAGCAGTTGGGCACGATCAATGTGTGAGCGATGGTAGCACTGAGACTCGAAACAAGAACGGATCGTCGCTTTGTCTTCGGGGGGTCGGAAACGGGTTGCCTCGATGCATGCATGGCGGCACCATTCGAGCACACGACATTTGTATGAATGAGCTGTCCTAACACGGAGGCACAACAAGTCTTGAAAGGATCGCCGCTCTTTTTTTCGGCTTATTTTTCGGCGGGGGTGAAGAGGGAAACGGGTTGGCTTGACGCAGCCTTGACCTTTTGTCGGGAGTGAACAACAAAAAACCGACACCATGGAAGTGTTGCTGCACGGCTACTCTATACCAGGCCATAATTCGCCCTGTTTCGTGCATGTACCGGAAACAACGCGACATCACACTCGCGCGCCATACGCATCGGAAACAACGCGACATCACACTCGCGCGCCATACGCATCATAACAACATGATCACTGCAGGTGAACAACGAAACACTCTTTAGGTCGGTTCAAACAAAAGCCAAACCTCTGCCCCTCTCCCCTCTCTCTTGCTTGATGCGTTCACAGAACGAACGGGGTATTGTGCTCGTCGTTCTTGATCCAATGAGCATAAATCACCGACAGACGTACCTCCGATCTTTCCGACGTATCGAATCTGCGCGAGGCTCTGGGGGATGACAGTGCCGTCCACCTCCAGGATCGGCACCTGGTTGTACGGCAGGTCTGAGGGAGAAAAACGAACGCCGGCAAGAGCAATAGACAGCGAGACCGAGTCAACGCGGGAGAATAATGCAAAACATGCATACAACACCTTGTTACGTACCAGGTACCAGGTATTATTATTCATAACCATTGACGCGGGCGATCCGAAAACAACAAAACAACAGCAGTTCGTTGCCCATGCGTCGACAGCTGATTGATGATGATGTTATACTTCGAAGTGCATAATAACACGTGCTAATGACAGCCGGCGAAGATAGGGCATTTACACGCCACTACGTACTGCCCTTGAACTTCGAATCGGCAACCCACAGATTGAAAGTAGCCGAAAGTTTGAATAAGAGTGCTGCTGCTGAATGCTGCTGCGGAAAACAGTATCTCCTGCTCTGTTGCTTCGCGCAAAATGTGGAGTGTACACACCGCAAAAAAAAGGAGGAAATAGAAGAAACATGCATGTAAAAGCAAACTAGGTCGAAACGACTAAGATGACTTGATATTGATGTGGATATGATTCGACGAACGTTTGTCATCGAAAACTGTCCTGGGGGGATTGTTACGAAATCATTTTATCGTTATTATAGCCCTCCGACAATAAACTCGTAGCGTAGTGACATTGGTATCCAATATCAGAGTAGTAGTAGTGGTGGTGCATCAGGGGTTCAACACCAACAACGTTCTTGCTTTTCCCCACGTCTCATGATAATGGAAAAATACATGTTTATTCGTTTTTTTTCATTCTCCTCGTATTTGTACATTGATTGATTTGGTTTCCTGGGTGACATGCGGTGTTGCGGTCGGTTTCAGCTACGAGTCTTGAAGGTATGTATGTACCAGCCAGTTTGGGCATGTTACGAGTTACGAGCGTACGCTGACTTCCCATTTTACTATTATATTATTGGCGGGTGTACGACTTGCTTCAGCTTTTGTTGACATCCTTATTATTATAAAAGTAGAAATACACTCCAGCTAGCTGTGAGATCGAATATTTTGTCGAAACTCATCTTTGCAAGCTGTGTGCGATACTCCGATCGCGCGTATTACGGGGTTGCGGGCCCTCCTCATTATATAACACGCTAAGGTCGTGGTAGTGACGTTCAAATGGATCTTTGAAAATATCTTGGTTACAACAACCCCCCCCAAAAGCTGCGACTCCCGAGCTCCACTCGGCCTCCGGCGGCCTTGCGGTGCCGCCACGTCCCATCCGCACAGCAGTAGCACTACGACGTGGCGGCGAAAGAACGGGCTCCGGTGTCCCACCTTGGCGAGGGGGGATATCTCATATAAAGATAGTATGGCACAATTAATTATCATTTTTCCCCCTGTAGGTTGTTATTACTGTGGCTATACAATACAGACTATCAAAAGCACCTACCAGGTACTAGTCTACACATGAATCTTCTATATTATTATTAGACTATTACAGTAGTACCTGCTGCTGTGGGCCTTTCGAACAGTTGTTGGTTGTTGTCACAGCTTTCTTGTAAAAGGTTGCGCGTGAGCACAATTAATTACCAAAAAAAAACATCACATAATAAAACATAAAACCATAGTCTATAGTACTTCGAAGTATATTACAAGTACCAACAACGCAGCTTGCAAAGGTGAGTATTGACCTGAAACAGGAAATTCGTCGAACTCACGGCTGACGTCCTTTGAAGTATTTTTATAAAACATAGACTACACCCGGTCCCCTATTCTACACCTTCATTTCGATAAATCCGAGAACAATTTATATTATTGCAGTATAATAGCTCCACATAATAATGTCATGCACCATGCACACTAGCCTGCTATAATATCGAAAGGGTGCGGGCAAACGCATGTAGGTGCAAAATCAGCAGCCTTCATTTTCGTCATCCTGCGTCTGCAGGGGAACCTTGTATCCTGCATACGCGCCATCCCTAAGCTTTTTTATCCCCCACCCCCCCCTGTGGCTATTCTTCCACATATATTGATGAGTGGACGTGACAACGGAAGACTTGATTGTGAGTTAGGGCCCGAATTAACGAGGAACTTGCAAAATCGAATTTCGATTTTTTTTTTTTAATTTCATGAAAAATCCACGAAAAATTCAACTTTGGTTCTTATCAAGGAACGGCGCAGTGCGTTCTAGGAAATAAAAAAATTCTAAAAACGCAAAAGGGTCAACGAACACCCGTGGGCAACGGCCGAGGCGAGCGATGGCTCGCGTCCTCCCCGGAGCGCCGCGGCTAGCCGCAGATTCTTTTGGCCGGCAGCGGCTTGGAGGCTATGGCTCTAGGTGTCTCTTGGATGGGCTGGCGCCACCCCGCCGCCCGACACGGGCAGCAGCGACGGGGATATAGCTGTCGAACTTCTGAGCGAAGTCATCATGTGGTAGTTGGTCGTGTAACTTTCGAGGTGCAGGGGGACGAAAAACTGGGTTTGCGGCGGTCTCGGTTGTTTTCGAAGCGTCGCAGGCGGTCTAGGCTGTGCTAAGGACCTTCGGAGGCCGCGCTGCGGCTGCTCCGGTGGTCCTACCTCTCGCAATGTTGGCTGCTCGCCTCTCAATCAGCCGACGACATGGCACCAATTCGCGTGGCCGGCTTCGGTTACACAGAACAAGCCATGTCTAGGTGGACAAACTCCCTAAATTCAATTTCGATTTTCGACAAAATTCGACCGAGAAAGTCTTTTTTTACTTCTTTGTTGAATTTGATTTTTCGTAATAATTCTGAGAATGCCTGCTTGGTGATTCATTTCTTGACCAATCAGATGCAAATTAAATTAAATTCTATAAAAAAAAATCGAAATTCGATTTTGCAAGTTCCTACGGGCCCTTATAACGCGAGAACAGCAAAAAAGTAAAAACAACTCTCGTCGCGCTTGTATATTTAGTCTATGCCCGCCCGTGGCGGCCGTCCATCTCGATCCACATGCACACAGCAGTACACATATGGCACATCATCAGCTTTTTTTCAGCAGACCGCACATGGTGAATACTTCGTACCGTACCTGGTGCACCTGGTAAGTATATGCGGTATGCGCGAACACACAGCATTGTTCAGCAACAGCAAGCCGAGCAGTCAGCGGCTCTTGCAGCAATCGGGCCCTCTCGGGGCTCCAACACCCCGAAAGGGGTTACTTTCTTTCCTACATTTTACTTTGTTTCCTACATGAACACACGAGGCAGAGAGGTGCCAAAACAGGATCCACCGCGCAAAAGCAGCACGAACACGCGATAGCAAGCACAGCGTAGCTCTATCCGCGCGAAGCCTTCAAACCAACTCATGATAGCTCTGCTGTATTATACTTACAGTAAGTATCTGTGCTGCTTTTTATACCGAGGAACTCACTGGGTTTCATTGCCATGAATTCCTCCTTCGAAATCCTCTTGTCCTCCCAGGGCTGTCCGCTCATGGCGAGCGCCAGCCTCACAGGCTCGCCAAGGGCGGCGAAGTTGAAGTAGGTGAGGGTAAGCTTGGGTGCCATGGTGTCTTGTGGTAGATGTATATTGCAGAGGGAGGCTAAAGTGTGTCGGTGAGGCGCGTGGAGTTGTGGCGGTGGTGGGTGGGGTGCAACACAGAACAAAAGCAAGGCACGAAAGATGCTTGGCGTTGGGGCGTGAAAAAATAATTCGTAATACGAGTGGTACTTGTACAGCAGTAGTAGTACTTCGAAACGGCCACCTTTTTTTTGGCCCTTACAACCCGCCAGAATACTCCGCGGGGTGTTAGAAAAAGGTACTTAAACTGAAGGCTGATTGCCGTTGAAAAGGTACGGAAGGAGGGGATGATATATAATATCCCTGAAAAAATAATCGATCCAACTCTTTATAACTCTCGTCTTTGGTTTCAAGTTTTGGCCAGCGCATCACTCTACCTGCACTGCTTGGACTCGACTAGCACGCTGCTGTGTAACAAGCAGCGTCGCAGAGACTCCCCTGAGGTGAACCAGGCGGAGAAACCATGTCTCTAGCGAAGGCCATCGCTTCCAAGGGAACCGTTTTTGGAAGCCATGCTTGCCCCGCCTCGTCGCGAACCGCACTCCAGCTGCGCTTTCTCGCCACTGGGCGCCTGTCGTCCTCCGTGGGTCACTCCGTCCCGCCAGGATATCGGGTAGCCGGGCGGGGGGGAGCAGCGCTGGCCAGAGGGCCGTTGAAGGGTCTTGGCGAGGGCCGTAGTAATAGGTCGCTTATTGGAGCGCAGCAGATTAGGAGCTTAGGGTTGTTTTCGGGTGGCGACGGAGTCTCTCACCAGATGCTCAAGGAGCTCGAGAAGAAGGCCGCTCGATCGCCGGCTGATGCTAGCGCAGAGGTATGGATGCGATGGTATGGTATGGTATGGCACGTGCTCCAGCTCTATCCTCATGGCAAGTCTTGGACTGACGTGTGCCGGTGGTGTTTCTGATCTAGGTGGATTGTTGTCGGTGTATGGGGGCTATGCATATAGCGCAAGGAGCCCCGTAAAATTGTTGTGAGAGGGTCGACGTCAGTTCGCTGTCATATCCTATCAAATCAGAATTCGGCTTCGATTATCTGTTTCTCTCCGGCCGTCGTTTTGTCTTACCTTTGATATAGTGCGTACGATCATGCCGATACTGACCATAGGAGCACCTACAGCAATTGGTACTACGAAGTACGAGTACAGAGTTACTTGAAGTACTTCGTACTACTGCAGCTAGTAGTCCACAGCGGCAGCGTACAGCAGCTTCGTCTATTGATAACTGTGCTCCCAAATATTTTACAAGTACTCTGTGTGGTACGTTTGGTTTGGCTGCGGGATGTGGGCCGAGAGAATGGAGCGGACGGTTGAGCGCAACCTCAGGCTGGAGTTGTGTACGACACGAGATGGAACTGCCCGTAGCTGGTACGAGTACCAGTATGATGTAGCCCGACGTGCCTGGTACGAAACGTACCTGCTGTTCCTATAACAAGCAAGTGCTCGCTTTTTGCTAGCTATACGACAGCAGCGGCGTTTGGTATTTGTTGCTTCACGATTCCAGCGTGAAGAGTCTCTGGACTGCCTGGTAAAGAGTCTCTGGTCGCTGGTCTCTGACCGAATGAACATTGAAACCCCCAACGCTACTGTCCCTGCTCCCACCTTACGTAGTCGTCGACTATAATACACATGATACACGCTGCTATCATCTCGAAACCAACCGGGGGGGGCGACTCTACAGAAGTAGTAGTACCTCGTACACTACAGTAGCTATCGTATGCAGAAGACTCAAGAGCCACGTCGTGGCCACATCGGAGCCAATTTCATGCTGGAGCTCTACTGCTGTTGATAGTACTACAGTATTAATAGTAGTAAAAACTACTGTAGTAACACCTGGTACATTGCAGCGAGATCGAGAATTTCGTCGAAACTCATCTTTGCCAGCTGTGTTTGACACTCCGATCGCGCGTGTTGCGGGGTGTGTCTGTCCTCATGAAGATTTAGGTCGGCGACTCCCCGTGCTGCTGTTATTACTCAACAGCATCGCGTGTCACGCGGAACAACAAGAGCCCGCTACGAAAGCTTGAGTAATTGAAACGTAGTGCCAGGGTCAACAACAAAATTATTACTACGAGTACGTAGCGCTTCTGAATTTCGAGCAGACTCGAGAGCTCCACGCACTTTTCGTTGTTGTTGGTTTAGTGGACAGCTAGCAGGGTTGACTGCTGTAAGCTGTAAATCTAACGGTTACCTGGTATAGTGTTTTCCTGGTGATGGTTGCACGGGGTTTCCATTATCAGCTGATGGCGTTGCTACGTACCAGGATCTGGTATTTTATTTTTACAAAGCACTGTCCCGAGCCTTCCTCCTTCGCTGAGTGCGCGAGAGCACGAGTTGACAAAATTCGATGGAAATTGACGAGCAGTGGGAGCACCGAACCATATGTTATACGAAGTATGAGCGTTAAATATGGAGGCAAGTATATACCGGGGGGGTGAAAAGGGACGAGACCTGCGACCGCGGCTTGTCCAGAAGGCTGTTAGGTGTAAAACCTCCTACTCTTTGAGCTGGAAAATACCGGTGATGACAACGCGTATAGAGTGAAGAGTGCTATGCGCAAGCTACCCCTTGTGCTCGTGCTCTACGCCAATATTCTTCGTATGTCAAGTGTACTGGCGTGCGTCTTTGCACGTACCGCCCTCTTAGGCGTTTGTTTCTTCGAGCATTTTCCCATGACGAGTTCCATACAAGGTATTGTATGGCGTGAGGGATAAATATCGGCGGTCACTTTTCTGGGTAACACCAGGGTCACCAGTCAACATCCACGAGGACGGTTTTGGATTTCTTAGAAGATGGCGTGCCTGTTTTACGATTGGATATTTGCGACCTGTCGATCTAACCTGAGAGTTTGTTTTGGATTAACATTTCTCATAACCTTGACCTTTGAAGTTTGGAGACACTGCGCGGCAGATCGCATTTCCACACCGTTATCGACAGTACCACAAGAGGTGGTGGGCGCGTTGGTTTCCATAATATTCTATCCATTGCGCGCACCAGCTCGCGCTTCATGAACCGCTGCTGTCCCTTCTTCCGGAATCGTTCTCCTCTGCTCTTATGTTTTCATCGAAAAAATACTCGCCTTTTTTTCTTGTATTTATCAAGGAAGCACAACATTACCGGCCGACGTGACGCCGACTCACCCGAGGGTTAATATTTCCACGTTTGTGCTTTGTTATTTTGTTGGAATGTGGTGATCCACAGGCGAATTTTTTCGGCCCCCTAGCGGCGAAGTACCCCGAGCAGGCGATGAGCCGGTTCGAGTCCGGGCAGTACCCGGTCAACGCGGCGTCTAAGATGGCGTACGTTAAGGCGGCCTCTGCGCTTGGACGCTTGGATCAGGTCGACATGAAGGTGGGGCACTCTCAGGGCAGCCCTACCGTACGTCACGCATGATAGAAAACACGCCCCTTGGATAATTTTTGGAGCCTAATTTCTCCGAAACGAGGGGGGCACACGCCACTAAAATAGCCACAAAAATAGCTCCTTTTTTTTCGACAGATCCCGTCGGGACCTGTCAGTAGACCCATCGCTCGGCGTTTGCATTCTCGCCGGTGTCGAGAAAAGCACCTTAAAATTACGGAGAAGATCTAGGTCTTTTAGATAATCTAGATCGGCTATATCGTCTACGGTAGATCCTACAGGTGCCGTTATGATTTGTTGTGCAGGATATGTATGTGTGGAGTACAGATCCAACCACTTTAGCGTGTGCTAGATCATGCAGACCGCACGGCTCCCTTCCAGCAACATGAAGTGGACCAGACAGATCTTTCCTGAAATATCTACAGTAGGTCATCAAGTGGGGATCAGTGGTGATCTGTCCGACGTGTGGACGCTTGTCCGAGGGGGTGTGTTATTTCATTTTACGGTGTGTAAGCGATTACAGTATTTTTTGCATGCAGGCGACTCGGTCCTACGGACAGATTCGGGTTCCGCATTTCATTTACTGTACATGTCGTGGAGTATGAGGTGCCTAGTTATTGATAGGAGTGGGTTTGATCACGGTGGAGGCGTTTGTGTGCGCGTATGTATGCCCCCGAAGCAAAGCCGCCTCTTGCTTCTTGAAAGCATTCTCACTTTCTTCGTACCTGCCTGGAGGCCGACCTTTCTTAATTCGTTTTGTTGTCTCTCATTCTCTTTTCTCTCTATCTCGCTGGATGACGGCCGTAACAGGCGTTGCTGGCTATCCCGGAGGCCAATGGAAACCAGATGGCTGCTGCAGCGGGGTTTGGGGGCGGAAGCGGCGGGAGATCCTTCCTGGGGGCGAGCCAGGCGGGGGCGGCCGGCACGCCAAACGAGCCTCTGCACGTCACGGTCGCCAACCCTGTGGATAGAAAACAAAACGTGAGTGGGCGAAGTGTCCGATCGACAACTAAACGCGGGTTTCTTCGATAGAAAAGGTGGTGGTGTGAATGCGATAGGAAACGAAAAGGTATGTGTGTCCGATAGAAAACTACACGTGGTTGTATCGGGTAGAAAACAAAACATGGGTGGATCCGATGGGAAGCACAATGTTGGTGGACCCGATTACGAAACGTTTGGATTCGCTGCGCGATATTGAGACGGGATGAAGGTGGGAAGTGTGCAGAGCTGTGGAGACATTTCGCCGAAATCCTGTGGTCTCGTTGCCGGGTATGATAGCTTGTTTTCTTGAAAAGTTTTGATTACAATATTTGAAGGACAGGATAGTGATCGCATCTCCACAACTGCTATGTTATGTATACCGGAATCTTTCATTTGTTGTGTTGTGCGTTGCAGTGGAGGACGGACGACCGCCTTTGTTGCGTTTCGATATGTTCCGATTTTGTATGTCAACAGAAACGCCTCTTCAAGCGGGGGTATCAGCAGCGAGAAGAGGTTGCTCGCGCCCTGGACCGAGTTAACTAATTGTGATTGATGGAGATAGGGATTTTCATAGCCCGGCCCTTTTTCAGGCTGCGCGGTTGCTTGACGTGTTGCCCGTGCCGCTGCCATGCGTGTTGCACGTGTTGCTGCTTCTGCTGCTGATGTTGATGCTGCTGTTGCTGCTGCTGCTATGCGTGTTGCACGTGTTGTTGTTGCTGCTGCTGATGTTGCTTCTACTTTTGCTGCTGCTGCTCACTGCTGCTTCTGCTCTGCTCTTACTGCTGTTGCTTCTGCTTTGCTGCTGCTGCTGTGTTTTTCGTGCCCGGACCTCGTTAAACAGTTGTTCGGTCTCCTTCGGTTTGTGGTGAAGTGGTTCTTCATTTCGACCGTGGCGTACAGCGTGTTCGACCTTGCCGTGGGGTCGAAGCTTGTGCCCACGAGCAGCGTGCATATAGCGGAGACCAGCGACAAGACGTTCGAGGACGTGGTCGGCATCGATGAGGTCAGAAAAATCACGAAAAAAATATTCAAAAAATCACAAGATTGACAAAAAAACGTTCGTCTTGGGCGCTTGTGCTCACCAGCAGCATGGATATAGCGGAGACGAGCGATAAAACGTTCGAGAACGGGTTTGGCGTCGACGAGGTCAGAATAATTATTTTGATGTTTTCAACAATATCAGACAAGCATCGGAATATCGTCAGAAAATCCTAAAAATATCGATGAACTATAAAAATCCTTTCGCTCCATATAGACTTACGTGGGTGTTCTCCGGTACAAGCGCACCTAGGTAGTTGTAATTTCAGCAATTCCAACCCCATGCCTCAAACGCCATCCAGTTCAATGGTGCAGTAGCAGCTACAGATTATGCAACGTCGACAAAAGTCATTTTTTTCCCCCGCACAAACGCGTCTCAACTGTGGTTACGAATGCCGCTGTAAGCCCAACTCCATGAATCTTTCGCTACTGGCTCTTATGTACCTGGTATACTGTGACAGGCGAAGGCCGAGCTGGAGGAGATCGTAATGTACCTCAAGAACCCCGCGGTTTTCACGCGCTTGGGAGGGAAGCTGCCCAAGGGGCTCATGTTGACCGGACCTCCCGGAACCGGTGAGCAATGGCTGCTGTTTCAGCCGTCCAGGCCTAGCTCTCCTTGATGGGTGTGCCAAATGTTCGGACACCGAAATCACCTACTCTAGTAGGAATTTCATGGAAGTTATGTACGATTCATGCACATGTTCAATGGTGTTTATGTACACCCTGGGGTACCGGGGTATCCACCACACCTGGTTGCTTTATTAATATTAATGATCATGCCTGGTACAATATCGCACTCGTATATTCTGCAAAAATAAATCCCCTGTATGTGTTGGTTTAGATTTGGTAGATGCCCTTGTTACTAATAGATGCACTTGTTTTTGTAGATGCACTTGCTATTAATAGATGCAGTTGCAAACGGGTTAGTCCAAATTTCAACCGCTATCACACCGCACGTACGCCCCGGGGGGGTGGAGGGGTGGAGGGGTGGAGGGGGAGGGGAGGGGGGGACGAGGAGGGGCGAGTGGGGGCGGAGCAGAAGAGGGAGGAGTAGTAGGGACAGCCTTGGGGGGCGAAATATTACGCGCGTGAAGCCCGCTTTGGGTCACTTGCATCGCAATTCCGTGTCGAAACTCTTACGCTTTGGGCCTCACTTTGCCACGCAGGCAAGACGCTGCTGGCGAGGGCGATTGCTGGCGAGGCGGGTGTTCCGTTCTACTACTCCTCGGGATCAGAGTTCGAGGAGATGTTCGTTGGTGTCGGCGCGAAGGTGTGGAACGGGAGGGGGCGGGGGAACGGGGGGGGCGTACTCATTTGTTGCTTGCCTTAGTCGTTTGACCATTGACCACGCATCCCTTTCGAGACGGAGCACCGTTCCTACTCCTAATAGAGACACCACCAGCGTTTGGGCGCTCATTACGCTTTTCCCATATATTACATAGAAACTGCTTATCCTATCGCCGTCCTGTTTCGCCGTCTGTGGCCACCATCTATCTTCTAGGATAGCGATCGTTTTCTCGCTACTCACACTAGTCTACCAAACTCTTCCATGTCACACACGTCTAACTTCCTCATCTCCTCTAACGCATCCCGTTCCTCCTTGTATATGTCACGTTCCCCTATGTCACTCCTACTCTCTATTGTTGTGGCACATGAGCACATATTTGTAGCCACGTCCTCCTCCTCCCGACTACTGGTGTATCATTTGTTTGTTTCTGGTAGGTCCAGGTCCCCTACTCGAAATCGCAGCTTCAACTTTTTCGCGTAGTCCATTGGGCCGTGCAGATACGTCTTCATTCCAATATCTTCCCTCAATTCCCCGTATACCTCTAAGTGCTTCTCCTCTTTCACGTTAATTCTTAGCGCTAACGTTTCCCTTTCTTCTATTATTTCATTTACTTGTGTCCTGTACCCGCCAAACTTCTCTGTAGACAGTATATCTTCTTGGTCTCCTCCTAACGCATTCCTTATTTTGTCGACTACGTTCTCCCGTCTTATTCTAGCTCTCGCCCTTTTGTTATTTTCTCCCATACAGCCCTACCAGCTATGGCTTGCAACCTCTTTTCTGGCATATCTCTTCCTGTACGTTGCCATTTCAACTTCCTCACGTCTCCGTTTGTTTCAAGTGGGTACATTCCTAGTTCTGCTCTTAAAACTGTGTTACTCGTCGTACTTGAGCATCGTAGTATCTTTTTAGCTGCTGTCATCTGCACTGTTTTGAGTTGTTTTACGAACTTTGCGTTCCCTTCCCATACTCCTGCGGCATACTCTAGCTTTGGTACAATCACAATCATCAGGATACATATTTTAATCCTTGAGTAAATGTGTGACTCTGTTAGGATCGCATCTGTCTTACCTAGTTGCGATTTACCCGTTCCTATTACTTTCGCTATGTGTGCATCCCAAGAGCAGTCCTTTGAGATATCTACGCCAAGGTACGTATACTGGTCTACGATCGGTAGGTCATCTTCTCCCCACTTCCATTTGAATTTTACTAGATTCACCTTATCTTCGTTACGTACAACTGGTAGGGGCGGGGGAAGGGGGTTACATTTGTACAGAGCGCCTGAGGCTGCACTAGGCCGTATTTCTGCAGGAGCTGTTGCTTGTGCGTGACGCTCCCGATTTACACATATCGCGGTGTATTTACACTACACCTACAAAAGTGTGAGTATGTACTGTTGTGCCTTGTATTCTATTGTTAATAAACTGTAGGATGTGTCTCTCTCGGGATTGCCTGATGAAGGAAAGGTGTTCGATGTAGGTGGGTGGATGGGTGGTGGGGCACCCAATTGTGAAGGCGACATGAACCGCCGCCTCGAGCCGATTGCTTCGTCGGGGTATACTTCCTCGTATACTTCCTCGGTGGCCCTTTTCGTGTCGCGACAAAAACATAATCTCCCGTTTTTCACACTATATTTGGGTTTCGTGGGTTCCAAACTACACCATACTTATACTGCTGTTCTGTGGTGCTCACGCCCCGCCCTTACCCCGCGTGCCCCCTTCCGCGTGCTCCGTGGCCGTCTCCCTCCCCCCCTTCGCCCCATATTCCCGCCTGCGCCTGCGATCACGCGTGCGATTACGCGTGCGATTACGCTTATCCTTCCGTCTGCTGCCTGTTAGAGGGTGCGCGAGCTATTCGCTGCTGCAAAGAAGACGTCGCCGTGCATCGTCTTCATAGACGAGATCGATGCCATCGGCTCTTCCCGACAGCTCCGAGACAGCTCTGCCTTGAAGATGACCCTCAACCAGGTACGCTGCGGTGTACGTCATGGTATGATATGGTGAATGATACGGGACGGGCCGGGGGGCACGGTACGGTGTGGTACGTAACGTTGTCGATTTGTCGCTTTCATTCCCCTCGGCCCACCCGCCCCGCCAAGTCGCCCGCGATTGCACCCAAGGATGGTGATGCTTTTTCATTTTTGCTGTTTGCTATTGTTGCTATACGATGTTTTTTTTTAATCTCATCGTCGACGCCAGTATGAAGATCGGCCTGGTCTTGGCCTTGACGGGTGTTGGCCGAGGACAACACTCCATTATCATTTAGTACATGAGGCAAGGAGGTGCCTTCACAGACCTCTCTCGCGTTAAGCGAGGGGACGTGTTACGAAGTGATCTCGGGGAGCTTGGGTCGTTCTCGTAGAGGACTCTCGGCTCCCGGTTGCTTTCGGGTTTGGTAGTCCCGAACGTCAACCATTACGAAGATCTACTATTGAGGGCAGATGTCATAGACCCGGCATTGGTTTACGCGTCTTCATGGTTGGCATGTGTGATTGGAAATTCACGGTATCCGCCGCAAAGATTGTGTTGTTCCTATGACATACCTGATACAGTACTCTGTATGTTTTTGTGTCGATTATTTTGTTGTTTCCGCTTTTACTGGTTTAGTGTATGTGTATTCAGATGGCCGTTCCCCCTACGTTTTTCTTCCTTCCTCTTGCGACGACGACAGCTGCTGGTGGAGATGGGCGGTTTCGATCAAAAAAGCAGCGTTGTCACCGACATTACCAACTTCCCGGATATGCTATAGAATGATAGACGGCACTGTTGCGGGCATATGCCCACAACCCACTTCCGATCTGAGTCGTCGGGCTCGAAAACTCGCGCAACTTGCGCTCACCTCGAGTAAGACAACGTCGACGCGGGGCGTTCCCGAACCGTCAAGATACACCCCGCACCCCAAGAAGCGCCGACATCATCATATACATCGTACATGGTATTGCCACTGTTGAGTTTTGTTATTGTTTTGTTGTTCCCGTTAGTATGCACACATGGTATGACTGTTGTTGCTTTTGCCTTTACCGTTTTTTTTCCTTGTGTTGTTCTTTCTCTGCGGTCGTTGCTCGGTGCTTGTTTTTGTGTTGCTCTATTTTACGACGACGCAAAACAGCTGCTGGTGGAGATGGACGGATTCGACCAGAACAGCAGCGTCATCGTCATCGCTGCTACCAACTTCCCGGAGACGCTCGACCACGCGCTCACACGCCCGGGGCGGTTCGACAAGCACGTCGCCGTGCCCCTGCCGGACGTTCTGGGACGAGAGAAGATCTTGGGGCTTTACACGTCCCGCACTATCTTAGACGCGAAGGCGAACCTTAAGGAGCTCGCCCGGGGCACACCAGGGTTCTCTGGCGCCGACTTGTCCAATCTCGTCAACCAGGTATCATGCGTTCGTGCATTCTTTGTTTTTTTTTTCTGCGTTTAACCCTTTTGGGGCTCATGTCGTACATAGCATTATATCGTATTATGTCATATTATATCGTATTATATCGTATTATATCATGTTTTATAATTATGATATGATATATCACGATATTACATGATATCATAAGATATTATAAAAATGAAAATACACTCCAGCTGTGAGATCGAATATTTTGTCGAAACTCATCTTTGCAAGCTGTGTGTGATACTCCGATCGCGCATGATGATACAGCGGCAAAACAAAGTGTTAACGCGTTCTGGTCATGGTGCGAGCATGCAGCACATGGCAGTGCCAACTGTGCGCGTGGCTTACGGGTATATGCTAGTCTTGGAGTTTGGCAGTAAAAATCGTCGACACCTGATCTAACAGCCCGCGTTGCTTCGTGTGGAGGATGCTGCAATGGCCAGTTTTCAGTCGTTTTTTTTTCGCTGCAGGGTTTATTATTAATACACTAACTACAGTACCAGTAGTACCTAGTAATACTAGTATAGTATTTGGATGCGTGTGGAGGATGCTGCAATGGACAGTATTTACTAGTCATTTTTTCCGTAAGGGTGAAGCCCCAAAAGACTAGACTAACTACTTAATATTATTATATGCTTGGCTTCTCGTGAAAGGTTAAGCTATAATATTACCCCCCCGAACGAAAAACCCATGTGTAACGTTTTCCCCCGAGTGGCACGGCGGCGGGATATTTTTCGAAGAAGCAAGGTCGGCCGGATGTGCGGGTTTTGGAGTGGTGTTCCGGAAGGCTTGGTTTGGGGTGTGGTAATTGGTAAACCTGTTACCAGTAGCCCGACGGACTAACAGAAGTGGGACCTATATAAGGCAGTTGGAATAAGGCAAGGCAGTTGGAATAAGGCGGCCACTCGATACAAGGCGGTTGATATACAGTAGGTACGAGTACTACTGTAGCTCTGAACACAACTACCTAAACGAATAGGGCGGTCTCTTGATGCAGGGCGCGGCCAAAGTCGTTCGCACTTGCGCCGCTACAGTATTACCTTGACCTCTGAATACAACACAACTGCCTACAGTGTACGCATAGGGCAGCCTCTCGATATAGGGCGGCCAAAATTCCTTCGAACTACGTATACCGCCTTATATTGGCCCCACTGCTAGTACCTTGACTTTTTCCTGTGTATAAGGCCGACATTCCTTCGAACTACGTATACCGCCTTATATAGGTCCCACTGCTGTAGTACCTTGACTTTTTTCCTGTGTTAGAAGAGGGGACGGAGGACGCGCGGGAGGGTTTGACAGCGAGCAGGAGGGGGGGGGTGTCTTTATTGTGTAATAGGGATATGGTGTGTGCCGTGTATCATACGTGCGGGGGCGGGGCGGGCGTTTCCAGTACCAGGGAGATGGGGGGGGTGAAAGAGGGCATACTATCGTGGGTTTGTTGTTGATTATGTGTGCGCGTGCATGTGCGAGGGGCGACGGCGGGGGGGGGCACGCATTGTCGTGCATGGCGGTAGTCTGTAAGAGTGTAGGGGAGGGGCGGGGTTACCCGCGGTGTCTTATTCTAGAAGGGTTTGTCGCTGCCATGCGGTTGTGTCGCTAGTAGTAGACGAGAGCAACGGCGACAAGTGTAGACAGCCGACTTTCGCACGCGATTGAATGGTGGCACCTGTACATGGCTAGTTAGACCTGCAGGTTATGAGTCAGACGTTAGATACTGAGTATGGTGAGATATGATTTGGCTTGTTTTCCCCGGTATGTACCGTTTTTTTCTTGTTTTCCTCGTTTTGTGTTTTCATGTTTTTCTTTCGTGTGTGTTTTTTTGTACACGTTCTTCGTGGCGTGGTAGGCGGCCGTGAAGGCGAGCCTGGACGGCGCGAAGGCGGTAACGACGGAGGCTTTGGAGTGGGCAAAGGACAAGATTCTTATGGGGGCCGAACGGCGATCAGCGGTGATCAGCAAGGAGACGGCCAAATGCACGGCGTTCCACGAAGGAGGCCACGCCATCGTGGTGAGCAAGCATGTCAGAAGACGGCAGTTTCATTTTATTTTTATTTGACCTAGACGTGATTATAAGATGCGATTATGTCTATAGCTCCTCCAATGAGGGAGAGATCGTGGGACATTATTATATAGCTAGTGGTGCGGGAGGCTATTAATAGCAAAAAAACAATCACGGTATTAGCACCTGAAGGCATCAATCAAATCCCGCCTTCGAGGGGGACAAAATCGCCGCTGTGTTTGCCTGAAGTACCCTTTATATATCCTCGCCCTTGGAGGAACGACAGTTTTCGATAAAGCACACGAGAAGGTGGGCAACCTCGTCTTCCTTGCATCGACCCTTCGATTTTTTCCCCGGGGGCTTGCTCTTTCCCCCCGGGGGCTTGCTCTTATCCCCCCCTCTTGCTGCATCTTCCCTACTGGTGGAGGTTTGTTGTGGGTGAGCGGCTCGAAAAACGCGCTCACTGCTCGTAATAGTCATGCCACGCAAGGGGTGCAGCAGATTCTCAGAATTTTCTGAGCTCCTAATATGAGGAGCTAGCTCAATATCAACGTCATCATCAACATAACATCACCCGAGACATGACTTGGAAGGCGTTCAATCACGCAACCCGGCCAACATATCCATGCGCTAGAGTATTTAGTACGGTATGTAGTACGGTATGTAGTACGGTATGTAGTACAGTATGTATTACAGAATGTATTACAGTATGTAGTACAGTATGTACTATAGTATGTATTACAGTAAGTATTACAGTATGTAGTACAGCATGTAGTACAGTGTGTAGTACAGTATGGAGTACAGTATGTATGAAATAGTCCTAAAACGAACGTGGTCGTAAACTTACTATGATATGCTAGTAGCAGTATAAACGATAGGCACACGGTTGAGGAGCTCAGCCGATCAGAAATGTTCATGGTTGGCCCAATAAGTCAGCGACACACATTCTTTGACGTTTGTAGCCATTTTACCCCAGTGATGTCATTCGTCGGCACTTCGAGACCGCTAGTTCCTACCTGGTATGGGTTAGGGTTGGTTAGCGTCGCAAAAAGTGGGTGTAACCCCTGCCGTGGTATGAGTATATCATAATATATCATGATATATCATGACTTATCGTAACATATCATGACTTATCATAACATATGATAACATATCATAACATATGATAACATATCATAATATATCATGACATATCATAACATATCATGACATATCATAACATATCATAACATATCATAACATATCATGACATATCGTATCATATCATGTCATATCATATCATAACATATCATATCATAACATATCGTAACATATCATATCATAACATATCATATCATAACATATCATATCATAACATATCATAACATATCAACATATCATATCATATCATAACATATCATAACATATCATAACATATCATAACATATCATAACATATCATGACATATCATCGCCCCGGTGGCGTATCAGGTTATCCTCAAGCCTCGTATAGGTCAGTTTCGTGAGTTCGAATTCCCCCGAGTGCATACTCACTCGTATACATTCGTGGGGACTTTTTTATACATTCGTGGGGACTTTTTGATACATTCGTGGGGACTTTTTGATACATTCGTGGGGACTTTTTCTTGCGCACAGATTGACTTGCGGAAAGCGCGAGAGCGTGAGTTAGCTAACACTCGATGAAAAATCGACGCACAGTGGGATTGCTGAACTCTATGCGCGATACAAATTGAAGGCAAGAACCGGGGGGGGGAAGGGACGACACCTTACCTGTGACCCCGGCTTGTCAAGAAGCTGGAAAGTAGATGTGTGTGAATAAATAAATGAAATGATATAGCCTATTATAGCTTGTACCATGGTACAGTGGTGTAGTCATTTTAAAGCCACCCGGTAGAATTGCACCCAGTTTTGGATCCAAACAAGTCGTAATTTGAGTACAGGGTGGCTTTGCAGAGGGTAAAAGGTAAGCTTTTCGGGAGATAAGTCCACAGGCAAATCGCCCTGTTACGAAACAAAAACAAAAAGTTCGACTTGGAATTTAGGATGGGATAGTTTTTGCAGTCTTGGTTTTTGTATACCAGATACCTGGTAGAAGATGAGACCCTACGATTGATAGTAAGAAATAACTTTAAATGTGACGACCTAAACTGGCTTGTCACGGGGTGGTCTTGAAGTGGGCAGATACACCGGTACACCGCTGTACGTAAATATACAACCCTATGATGGAGCTCACAGCCGCGAGAGCTCGAGAAAGGGTATGTACCTACGGTATACCAGTAGCAATCGGCCCACGACATCGCCTCCGGTTTGCTAGCCAGCTCCGAAAAAGGCGCCGCGGACGCTGACGCTCCTCCTGGATCAGCTTTCAGGCTGTCCTTTGTTCTCCCAGCGCCCACCATTGGCGCATTCCTTTAGCTCGGCATAGTTAGCTTTTGCCCTTATGCCTGCACCACCACGCCGTCAGCGACTTCCCTCGGCGAGGTTTTGTAATACCTAGGAGTAGTTATAGCCCTTTGACGCCTGCCACGGTACGGGTAGAGTAGGGTAGCTAGGGTAGGGCGCGAAATGTTTTTTTTCTTTCTGGAGTCTCCTCAAATTCAGGCCCCCTGTACAGTGTGCCAGGTATGCTGCTTGCACACCGCAGACGCGTGCTTGTCCTCGACAGGAGTCATCCCACGCTAGACGTGCCACAGATTCTAACAATTTTCTGAGCTCCGAACACGAGGAGCGCACTACCAGGTATTTCGCAACACCATCATCACCCGAAACGTGACTTGGAAGACCTTCGTTCTCGCGACCCGACCAACACTTCTATGCGCTACAGTTGGTAGTTGGTCCTAAAACAATCACACTCGCAAGCTCATCATACTTTCCGATACGCTCTAGTTCCGCGCTTGAGGAGCTCAACCGTAACAGCATCACAACATAATCACAACATGGTCACAACCGACGGCAAAGGGCAACCCCTACCTTGAAGTACTTCACATACACACACACTCGCACACACACTCTCACACACTCTCACACACGCACTCCCAAGAACTAGTACGACAGTACCTGGTATCTGGTAGGTATCTAACGATATACGAAGTACAGTAGTTCACACGTCGCACATGTCAGATTCTTGTTGATTGTGTTTGTTTATACCAGGTGCGGTACAGTACAGTAGGGGTGCAGTACGGTAGGGGTGGGTAGAGTAGGTGTAGAGGAGGGGTAGGGCAGGTGTAGAGTAGGTGTATAATATAAACTAGTGTAATAGTACGGCTCCCCCAGTAAGGCGGTGGTGTGCTATAGAGCAAAATGACCGCCTTATTGAGAGAACCCGCCTTGTTCATTACAAGGTTAGGAGTGCACCCCCACAGCAGTCGCGCCAAGTCATTCTGACCGCCGTGTGTATATTCGGCCTTACTCAGACCGCCTTGTTGGGGGACCCCTGTTGTAATCAGAACCAATACCGTAGTTGGCCCTATATAGTGCGGGTCATATAGTGCGGGTGTCCGATACTTTGCGGGTGAAATCGTTTGGCACAATATAGATCCCTCTATAGTGGCCGGTTTTTATATAGTGCGGGTGCCCGGTATAGTGCGGGTAAATTCTCGTGACACGTACCCGCACTATATAGGGCCACCTACTGTACCGCCTTACTCAGACCGCCTTATTCGGGGACCCCTGCCGTAATATAAATAGTATGATGATAACATCGTAACATCACAACCCATGGCTATGGTGAGTGGAAATAGGGGAATGCTATACAAGGTCCCTCTTCGGGATTGCGGTTGGCTTCAATCCCGGGGGGGCGTCGCAAGTTGAAAAGGGGAACAAAACTCTTTCAGGACTAATGAAGACATAATTTGCCACGGCGCAACTAACCCGGCGAGTAAACACCGACAAGCTCAAACGGCCTTGTAGCTTAACAGGTAGTCTATAACGATGAGGTAGTCTATCGTAGCCATCTGGGTATCACACACAGCTTGCAAAGATGAGTTTCGACGGATTTTTTTTTTTTTTTTTTTTTTATCCTCCGGCGGATGGGGAAAAATAAAGCTTTAGCTCACCACACTTCCGCGTATTTTCATACGCGTCGTGTGTCGATTTAACTCAGTTGCTTTCGCAGCTATTCGACGGAATCTTTATCTTCGATCTCACAGCTGGAGTGTGTTTTTTTTTAAATATAATATCGTTTAGGTTTTGGGTTGATCCGGGGGGTTATTGATTCGTTGGTTCCCCGTAGAAAGCGGCACGGTTTTTTCTTGGTTTTCGGTTTTGTCCTTCGTCGTGGTATAATTCGGGTACATGGTATGTAAATACCGCTGTGACGTGACGTGTCGTATCATACGGCAGTAGTTAATTTGCTCGTTCGTTTTCTAGTTTGTTCTATTGTGTTCCTATTATTTATTCCAGGCACCTCGCACCAATAGCACAGCAGCAGTATGGTGTTATGCGTAAATACCGGTGTGTCGTGAAGTATTATACGATACATAGTTTATTTGTTCGTTTGTGTTCTATTTTGTTCTATTTTGTTTTTAATTTGTTCTGTTCTGTTTTGTACCAGTGCTGTTGTATTTTATAAAAATATTTCAAGGACGTCAGCCGTGAGTTCGACGAATTTCGGGTTGTATTGTACGATACGTGGTATATATATGACATGATACGTGTTACCAGTAATCGTACCAGTTTCCAGGTATGTGTGTTTTTTTAGTAAAGAAGCAACAAACGATACGAAGCCACCGGCCGATGTAGATTCAACTACTCAGGAAGGTTGTCGTTGGGGCAACCAGGTGTTTGGGGGTAACGAGTAGATAAGGCATCACAGCAGTAGTAGACGAACGAAGATTTCACGGGTTTTCTCCATGTAGGACAGCGGGATGTTTGGTACGGGGTAATAATTGAGAAAATGACGAAGGGTCAGATGTCAGCAAGAACTTGTAGAGCTGTATGAAGCGTGGGATCGTCGGTGCAGCAGAGAAACCAAGAAGAGGTAGCTAACGGGCGAAGGCCTGCACGAGCTGCAGAGGACCGTGGCACCGGGCAAGGGACGTCAGGGGTCGTCAAGACTTTTTTTTTCTTTTTTTTTTCTTGTTCTTTTTAGGAAGCGGGGCAGCAGGAAGCGGCGAAGAGGTCAACAACACCAAACGACGGTAGAGTGTGTCGGAATACGCTCGCTAACCTGGGTAGGTCGAGTAGAAGCGCGCAGTTCTCGCAAGGTGTTGGACAAGAGGAGCTGGACGAGTCTCACATGCGCTCGGGTAGGGGGAGGCACGGGTCGGGTAGGGGTAGTCCCATGTCACCAGCCAGAGACAGTAGTAGGGTAGTCGTACGTCGCCAGGCAGGATAGGCACAGCGAGCAGAGCCGTTCCACGCGACATGTCTCGCCTCCTTATCACGACAATTTTTTTTCCCCGAGCGGAATCTGGGGGCCCCCTATCGGCGGGTGGAAGGAGTTCGTATCGGCAGGAGGCAGGGGCGGGACGGGATAACAGGCAGCTCACAGTTTTTACCGGGCCATCACAGGCGTCGTGGGACCCGGTAGGCACGCCGCCGCAGCATCAGCAGCAGGGGTGGGCACAGCATCGGCCGCGTGGCACGAACGCACAACAGCAGCAGCAGCAGCAGCAAGGCGAGGCACCACAGCAACAAGGGGCGTCAATACGGGGGGGGGGTACAGCAACAACAGTAGCAGAAGCAGCAGCAGCAACGGCCCTGGTGGGCACCGAAACAGCCGTAAAGCGGGGGCACACCACAGCAGCCGCAGCAAGTATGGGGTCCACAAACGGGGCGGGGGGGGATACGTTGGAGAGGAGGGGCAAGGAGCCTGCGACGGCAGCAACAGCAGCCAAGCATGCAGAAACAGCCACACCAGTCAAGCTGGCAGACCAGCAGCGACAGCAGTCGAGCATACAGCAGCAGCAATAGACAATGAGGAATTCGGGGAGGTCAACCCGAATTTTTTGTCTTGTTTTCTTTATATTGTTTGGACATTGGTTTGGTTTCCTGGGTGGCAGGCGGGTAGAGTCGGTTTGAGAGTCTTGAAGCGTATGTGTCGGTATTTCTTGCGACGTATACGCATACGTACGCTCACTTCCGATTAATTTTACCTCCTATACTTCAAGTATATTCTGGAGGGTGTCTGACTTGCTTTACAGCTATTATCGTACATACTATACGCGTAGGGTATACCACTTTGGTTTGTTTTGTTGCCTCCCCCCCCCGGTATGCAGCTAACGTGTAACGTCAGAACAACTACAATGGGCCTTCATCTTGTCACGCATCGGGTTCAGCGTGCCCACGTTTCAGATTATTATGCTCGTGGAGTTCATCGAATGGCTGTATGTAGGAGGTAGTCGTCTCCCTACGTACATCGGAGATACGTATAGTTGGCATGACCCTTTCTTTGTGTTCTATTTGCATCCTGTGTTACGTCGTCGATAGACTGGTCACACAATATTCCCAGTAATATATTCCCAGTAATACGCGCGATCGGTGTATCGCACACGGCTTGCGAAGATGAGTTTCGACAAAATCTTCGATCTCACAGCTGGAGTGTATTTTATTTTGATAGTATACACGGAGTTTTTTGGGCGGGGGAGGAGAGAGGGACAGGAGGGGATGGGGAGGGGAAGGCGAGGGGCGGGGGACGAGGAGAGGGGGGGGAGATGAAGTACCGGGCGTAAACGTAAGAGAGCTTGATATGTATAATTTGGCGGGCGGGGGAGGGGGGTGGAGGAGTCGATATATATATATCACACAGCTTGCAAATATGATTTTCGACAAAATATTCGATCTCACAGCTGGAGTGTATTTTAATTTTTATAACATATTTTGAGCGGGACTTGGTCAACCAGATACATGTATACAGTTTTTGGCCGGGGACAGGGAGGGGGGGGAAGATAAAGTACTGGGCGCAAAAATTAAAGATGTTGATATATATATATCTATACCTGGTATATAGTTTGGCGGGGGGCGACGGGGGACGGGGGGGGGGAGCGGACGGACGGGGGGAAGCGGGGGAGGGGGGGTAGATGAGTTTATATATACTATTTGGCGGGGGGGGGTAGGATAGGGTGTGTGTAGGGGAGTTGATATACTGGTATTATTATTCATTCATTTATAGATACATTTTTGGTGTGGGGGCGTGGTCAAAATGAGATATACATACAGTTTGTGGCAGGGGAGGGGGGGGGAGAGGAGGGGGGAGGGGGCGGGGGGGGAGGGGGAAGACGACGACCGGGGGGAAGGGACGGGGGGGGGGGGAGGGGGGAAGAGTGAGTTCATAGATATATTATTTTGGCGGGGGGGGGCGGGGGAGGAGCGGGGGGGCGGGGAGGAGAGGGGTATATATAGTATATTGTTTTATTGGGGGGGCTTGGTGAAACGGATACATAAAATTTTGGGCAGGGGACGGGGGGGGCGGCGACCGGGGGTAGGAGGGGGTGGGGGGTGGGGGAGGAGAGGGGGCTAGAGGAGTTCATATATTTTGTATTGGCGGGGCGAGGGGGGGGAGATGGGGGTGGGGAGGAGAGAGGTTCAGATATATAATGGGTTGTTTTTGGGGGGGCTGGGCCAAACTGACACATACATAAAGGTTTGACAGGGGGGGGGGGGGAGAGGACGGGGGAGGGGGAGGGAGGCGGGGGGGAGAAGGAGAGGAGTTCATATATACCTGGTATAAGATATTGTTTTGGGGGGGGCTTGGTCAAAGTGATATATGCATGTTGTCATTGGCAGGGGAGGGGGGGGGGGAGGAGAGGGGAGGGAGGGAGGAGAGGGGTTAATATATACCTGGTATCATATATTGTGTTGTGGGGGGGCTTGGTCAAACTGATATATATATACCAGGTAGTTTTTTAGAAGGGGGGGGGAGAGGAGGGGGGAGGGGGGGGGAAACGGGGGGGGGGGGGCGTGAGAGGTGGAGGGGGGCGGGGGCAGTGGCGGGGGGGGGGCGATTTGCAGAGTGGCCGGCGAAGCGGCAATCGATAACGGTGTGGGGGGATTCGGCGAGTCGCATGAAGGGTGAACTGCATCCTTCCAAGAACCGTTCGTAAGACGGACTTCGGCACCTTGTGCCTACTTTCTTGCTTATGGAGGACAGCGCCAATGACTTATACTTTGTTTTCTGGCGCGTTTGATGGGGGGGGGGGGGGGGGGGCTAATGGCGGGGGGGGGCGATTTGCAGGGTGACCGGCGGAGCGACAGTCGGGATCGGTGCGGGAAGTGTTACTGTTGGAAGGGAAGGTGCACCACGCGTCCTTTGTGATCCGGCCCGGACGGTACTGCGTCCGTAGGCTTCTGCAGCTTTTTAATCTGCATCTTAATGGGGCAGAGCGGGCCGGGGGGGGTGCGGGGGCCTGGGGCAGGTGCAGGAAGCGGACGGAAGCGAGGGGAGTTTTACGACGGTCGCGTGAATTTATGGCGGACGTGGGGGGGGGTGGAGAGGATTTTGAAAAAGGGGGGAGGGTACGGGGGGCAGAGGACACAATCACCGTCCTTTAGCTTCATTAAGCAGCGGCCGAGTATGACACGGTTTTAGGATGCATCCTTGATAGCAATAGGGGGGTTGTGCATGGAGGATGGTGTGTCCTAGAGATTCAACGGGCGAGAAGAGGTGCAGAAACGAATGGTAAAAGGGCGGCGGGCCGTCGCAGATTAACGTGCTCGAGGTAATGACTATCGTATGGTGACGACGGCGTTCGTTGTGATAGACGTGAAGGGAGAGATACCGCGTAGAAGAGGGGAAGGGGATTCTGGTGAGGGCGGATAATGAAGCAG